>MJUU01069019.1:13768-32926 GCA_002080025.1 Modiolus philippinarum
GGCTGGTATTTAAAATTTCTGGCCCTGATTTTTGCCAAAAAAATTTTCTGACCAGCATCATAGTTAAAAAATATTCTGGCTCTTACTTTGTCCATCAAAAAAAAAAGGCCTGGCATAGTGTGCAATCTGTCCCATGTAGCGGGCCACAAAAATTCCCCGGCTCGGGTAAAAATCCCAGGCCCCCAATTGAAATGATATAGTTTTGTAGATTTTAATACTTTCAATAGACGTTATCTATTTTTTCAATTAACACACCCGAGTAACATGTACACAGCCTGCATCATGTTATTTTGCCAATAAACAATGTCACCAGTGTAATGAGGTGTGACATTTAAATTGTCCACACGTGGCTGCAACAATTTTTGTTTTGGTGAAATAAAATATTTGTATAATTTCTTCTGAATAAGCTGAGAATGTGGTCAAATATTTTTTTTGCAACTTAATGTTGACTTAAATTTTCTACCCCTGCTGGGAAATTTAAAATCTTTGGTTCATTATTTATTTATTTCTATTATATTGTTTTTTGGTATAATTCTGTTTTACTTTTAATTAAATAATCCAGTATAAATAAAAGTTGGTATTTCATTGAAGACATTATTTTCTTTTCAGTAAATTTGCACGGGCTTTTTATTTTATACAGGAAATAATTGATTGTTTGACATTTTGTATTTTTCATCAAAAAGTTGTGGAAATAATCAAATTAAAAGCTGAAACTTACGTATTAATATTTGTATTTGTTATTTTTAACTATTAGTTTTGGATTCAGAAAAAGAGAGTCTATATAAATACATGTACATGAATCTAGCACAAATACGGTAATACTGTGATCGACTGTGACTGCCTGTCACAATTCACCACAGTGCAGGACAGTACAAGTGAAACTGTAATTAACTGACATGAACTGTAACAATCCGGGACAGTGCATGACAGTAGTCGTAAATACTGTCATTTACTGCGAGTAACTGTTACAGTACTGGACAGTTAATCACAGTACTTGGGTATAACTGTTAATGACTGTCCCCGATTGGCACAGTTCTTGACAGTACTAAATAGATATTTCACAGTACTACCACAGCAGAGAACAGTGAATGACAGTGAAAAAATCACTGTTCCTGGTATGGACAGTACTTTTTTTTGTTCATAGTGAGACAAAAGACAAACGAAGACAACGATAGGAACTCGGGACAGCCGGACTTGGTACTGGCACTAGCAAAAGCCAGCGGTAGGGTTAAACCGGTTTATGGGTACCCAAACCTCTCTGATTGTATAGTATTTACTTGATTAATGAAAGTAGTATGGTCATAGATATTATACACACAAAATGAAAATGAAATGAAACTGAATTCCATGGACACCCCGTAAAAATAAATGTGTGAACCCTTCCCAACTAAGCCTACAACTTCCTTTTCCAAAATACTCTTATAAACCCCCGAGATAGGCATATAAATGTATGTTAAAGTACTCAAAGGATACATGGCAATAGTCTCTGTTACTAAAACATTTAGCTTCTCCTTTAGCATCAACGACGGTTCTCCAACAATGCCTCAGGTGCCCCCATGTCAACTTCACGTCTGCTCCTGGTTCTCTGTGCCAGGTGAATCCTGGAAACAATCACTTCCAAACGTTTAGATTTTATCTGCACTGATGAGACATAAGTTGTCGAAATGCGCATATGCAGAAAGTAAATTCACAGTGACTTCGGTATTTAGTTATTTCCTATTTCTTTGCAATTGTAGGGCCAAGAAAGAGACTTCTGTGTGGTTTGTTGTTTGTTTTCGTATGATGTGACCAAGCCATACCCATTTCCTTACAATGTCAATTCTTCAATTGGATGTTGGTCATGGCAAATAAAGCATAATAAAAAGTGATTATCTGATATTGAACTTGGTTCTGTAAGGTTAACTGTGTTTTCTCTTACAATGGACAACACACTGTACATGTCCTGAAAGGGAACCTGAAAAATATAAGTTTATACAAAGTACCGTGCCCACTTAAAATAGGTATTCATACACTCTGGGGAGCAGAAAAGGGAGAAGAAAAGAAGCTAAAGAACGTGGTTGCATGTAAATGATTGATTGGTAAATTTACAAATCTGACATAAAAGACTGCGAAGTAATGTGACCCGTGTCGTCATAATGTGATGATGTCTTTTAAATATTTAAAGTAGATCGACAATTATTCCACTTGCATATATTGTGATATACAAATTGGGTGTGGAATTTACTCAATTTTTTTGCCAAACATCCTTTTGTCTGCATTTTTCATTGTGACGTTATAATTTAATAAATTAAATAAAAAACTATAAACATTTTTAAGACATTGTAATGACTCTATAAAATACATGATTTGGCCTGTTTTTCGAAGCCTGATAACCTTGATATTTTGGTTATTATGTGTGTTTTGTTTCCATTGATTTATTGACTTTTTTTTACCTTTTTGGGCCATTTAGGGCTTGCTATATGGTGTGAGGTTCCTCGCTGTGTTGAAGACCGTACGGTGACCCCTAGATGCTTTGTTTTGGGTCGTTTAAACCTGGATATGGAATGTAGTTGTCTCCTTGACATTTACCCCATTTCCTTTCTTTTTCATATGTACTATACTTCTGTTTTTATATATGTGGCAGGAGATTATTTTTATTGACACGAAGACTCGATTATGTACAATTTTTCTTTAAATTTTAATTGACTGTGAAATGTAGACTCCATATGCTGGAGATATGGGTACGTTACTACTAAAAAATTGAAAGTTCACAATTGGAAAGTCAAAGTAATCACGTTTGTCATAAAGCTGAGATTTTAACTGCCCCTATTTGTCGATATTAAGGTAAAGGTCCATGTATGATGTTGATGTTGGTGTATCAGTTGTTTCTTTGATGTTCAGTTCATTGGGGTAGATGAGATGTAGATAATCCTTAAATCGAGGATTGTTTAAAGATAAACATCATCTATGTAACGGAAACTGAAATTAAAGTACCTGGCTAGATTTTTCTCTTTTTTCTAGACAAGCTCTTGTATAAATCTGGCTTCATACGAATATAAAAACAAGTCTGCCAGAAGTTGCAAGCAATTTGTCCCCATTGGTATTCCGATTGTCTGTCGGAAAACGTGTCCTCCAAATTCGACAAATATATTGTCAATTAAAAATTCCAGCATGTCAATCACATCCTTTTCAGTATACTTTTTGCTTGAGTCACTGTGGTGTTTGACAAAATATGTTTTTTTATTTACCCAATACCAAATATGAGTATCTTTGTTCACCCTTTTAGGTGTAGACAGACCGATGAATGAGATTGCGGAGTACTGATTTCAATTTGTCGTGTGGAAGAGTGGTGTAAAGTGTTCAAAAATCAAATGTTTTGATAATGTTGCAAAAATTTAGTTCCGTTGAAGATAGATAATCTAATAAATCCTTAGAGTTTTTGAGAATCCACATCTGATTACCACGGCTTAATTAACAAATATTGCACAGCTACATGTAAATATCGATAAAGCTATTTTGTTTGCCTTTTGACCATTTCTTTTTAAAAGTAGCACATCTAGATTTGCTTCGTTTTAAAAAGACAATTTCTTTAATAAAACATTATCTGAAAACACAGCTTCGTCAGAACCCGTTTCAAAGTCAAGGTATTACTGTTGTCACATTAATTAACGAGTTTTACTTGACCTCTGTTTATACTTTGTATGAATACCAATAGTTTGGTTTTTAAAAAAAAATCATTTCTGCAAAGGTATTAAAGTTAAACTGCGATTTTTATGAATAATATTTATGGAAGATATTTTTATTGTTTTAACGTTCAAAATGCAAAAATTTGAATATTTTGCTCTTTGGCATGACAAAAGGGACATAATTTAATTAAAAGTAGACAACATACATTGTAACCCATTCTAACACATATTTTAGTATTTCGTGGTTTTCTTTACAGCAACGTTGTTGGATTTCAAAGACTGTGATATATTTAAGGGGGTAGACCTGGGGTAGGAGGAGATAACTCTGTTTTTCACTTTTTTATTACTTACGCAAACAAATAGAATCATTACAATAGGTATTATCAAAATTTTGAAATTGTAAAATTTTTTCCACACAGAAAACAAATATTAATTTTGTCATGAAAACAAATACCCAACATCCAGTAATTTATAATGAGTGCATCTTACTCTTCATTTTTGCAATGCTGTCCAACAAAAATGAAAATGTGTAAAAGTCGGATTTCTGTCAAGGGAGGTAATTTATAGCACAGATTCAGCAATTTCATTGACTTTTACCCACTTTATTCTAAATTAAGAAAAAATGGGACGGTAGAATTTTCTAAAATTTTAATATATCTTACATATACTAGTTTTCTTTCTATTCTCAGTTTTTGGTGAAAATTAAACGACAGAATTTTTTACAAGAAGTGTTTAATAGTGACCAAAATACAGTAAAAATTTCAGCCTATATTATTTAGAACATCCATCTATTTCAGTTCAAACTATTTCAATTTACTATCATTATTCATGATTACTTTCACACATGTCTAAACTACAGAATTTTTCATTTGAAATAATTTTAAATCAAATACAAATTTAATTAGAGTCAATTTTATACATCACAATCAAGTCCTGAACGGACCAAATAATATGAGGAAACAGGGTATCTTTGACGACCACTAGACATAAAACGGGACGGTAAAAATTGTTGAAAATTGCTGAAAGTCGACATGAACATGTGTAGTTTTAATACTGAAAATATTAAGAAAATTAAACGAGTGAAAAATTTTAGGCTTACCCAGGTCTACCCCCTTAAAACACAGATACTGGACGGTAAGTATTGATCTGATGAATAATCATATTATGTGATTATTTTTATTGTGTTCGATTGTACATTGTGATTAATCCTGAAAATGCTGCCTACACACCCTTAGGTGTAATGCTTTTTATTGAAGTTTATCATAATTCAACGTCTGTTCTCAAAATTTTAAGCTTTATTAAGGCTATAAAATAATGGCAGTAGAATATCAAAAACTTGGTATTTACAAAATCGAAGTAAAAACATGGCAAAATACGACAACACAGAAAACAATGACTCTAGAAAAGTAAGTGAAAACCGAATCAGTCAAAGAACGAACAATCCATTGACCAAGGCAACATCGGAAACACTAAGAAAAAAGGACACCACTTGAGAACGAGACAAAACAGAAATAAATGAAGACACTCATAAATGATGAACAACACGGACCCAATAAAAACCATGGGTGAGATCAGGTGTACAGGTAGAGTAAGCATCTTCTGCTTCTTATAAGACACCCGCCGCGTTGAACATGTCAACTCCGATAGTAAAGTCAAATCCGATAGAGTAAAACTTAAGTTGTAGAGGGAAAGACCTATTGTCATCTGGGAAACAGATATCCCATAACGATCGACAAGATCGTGATGTCGGCCGTAAAACTTCTGTAGTGATAACTTATATTTTATTGTAACGTACCCTTGCTTAAGTAGTCTATTTGTAAGCAACTTGGCTCTATCAAGGAAGTCGCTGTATCGACCACAAGCCCTTGAATAGCGAATGAGTTGTGAGATGTAAACTCCATATGCTGGTTCTTTTCGAATGTTGCCACAAAGAAAAGGGAAGTTTACTATTGGAAAAGTGAAGTCATCGCGTTTGTCAAACAACATAGTTTGTAATGTACCTCTGTTGTCAATTTCAAGATGAAGGTCAAGGAACGAGGCCGATGTGGAAGTATCTGTAGTATACTTTATTTTTTATACTTTATTTCAAGCTCTTTTGGATAAATGAGATGAAGAAAATCACCAAAGCGAGGGTTGTTTAGTAATAAAATATCATCTATATAACGGAAGCTGAAATTAAAGGACTGGGCCAGTTTTTTGTCTTTATTTTAAAGAAGCCCTTCAATGAATTCTGCCTCATAAGAGTGGAGAAACAGATCGGCCTATTGGAATTCCGATTGTCTGTTGAAAAACAAATCCTTCAAACTGGACAAATATATTGTCAATCAGAAACTCTACCATTTCAATCACTTTTTCCTCCGTGTATTTTTTCTGTCATTCTATGTCGTATTTCACAAAGTATGCTTGTTCTCTACCTATGACAATGTACTTATATCTTCGTTCGCCGCTCTTACAGGAGAAACATTAATGAATTATGTTTTTCAGTCACGATTTCAGTTGTTAATGAGGAAGGGTAGTATAAAGTGTGGAGAAGTCAAAAGTTTTAATGTTGTAACAATGCGATAATGATCTAGATTTTAGGATGTCAAGCAGATCTTAAGAGTTTTTTAATATCAACATTTCATTTTCATCACTTCTTGAAAAGCTAGTATCACAGTATTTCAGGGCCCTCTTTTACGGCTGTCCAAACGGAGGTTAAAAGCTTAGAAAGAGGTTTTGTGGAACATTTTGCAGATCAAGAAAGCTACACCAATATCTAGATAGCTAAAAAGCACAAACATAAATAAATAAATAAAAACATTCAAAACAAAGGCACTCACAGTATGAACTCCCATGAAACCCGGAGTGAGATCAGGACTGTAAGTACGGGAGTCCAGACAAAATTCTATTTTGTTCGACTGAAATAAAAGCTTATGACATGGAAAAACGGAGAGATAGAGGATTTCGTTCCGAGCTAGTGCGCATGCCCTAAATGGCGAAGTTTGCATAATCTACCCCTACCCAATGCAAAAAATTGCGAAAATGTCGATTTTAGGCTGTCAATTCTTTTCAGATAAACAACCCTCGTCATTTGATCTAGTTTTTATGGCTTACTTATCACTTGTGATACAATGTTGGAAATTAAAACCATTCGAGTCCATAAAATTTTAATTTTCGGTATAAATTTTTGAAAAATGGTATTTTTCGGAATTTTAGATTTTTCACAACTCAAGGGTCGTAAAAATCGGAATATATATATTTAATAATTGTCGATGCAATAATAATTTATGATGTCTTAGCAACAAATTGTACACACAAATTCTAGTTTCAGACGTATTATAGGTTCATAAATGTCAAAATTAGCACCCTCCCACAAAACTTAAGAGAAAATTTGAAATATTTAGGCTCTAAATGATAAAAAGATAATGTTTAATGGGAATTCTAACGTGTATTTCACTAATACTGACCAGCAGAAGATCATTTAAGTAGATTAAAACCTTTCAAAAGGTCTCTTTTCAACTCTTCTTTCCGAAATTGTATGAAAAATGGAAATTTTCCGTTTTTCAGAATTTCTGGTGTTTTGACTTTGAGATGCAAATACTTCATGAAATTGATATATAACTTTAAAATGTTGATTAAATATCGTTTCATAATATCTAAGCAATTAGAAAGTATGCTTCATACTGTCTCAATTTGTGTTGCTGTGAATTGTCGTGATTTTGGATTTAGGATTTTAGAATTTCCCCTTTTCTCTTTCTTGCTTCGGTATTCGTTTGCCGATGTATTTAAGCCTTTTCAGACTAACTACAGTCTCATAAATTTCAAACATATTACCCCATACCACACATATTCAACACAATTTATATCATTTTATTCAGCTTGAAAAGCTTAAACATTGTATAAAGGTCCAATGACATATCATTTTCAAACACCAAAACACACAGGACCTCCCACATATCAAAAATAAGATCATGCGCCCGGTTAATTGGCAGTTATACAGCGATTTAACTTTGAATTTCGGAAAATTCTGAAATACTGAAAATTCCCATTTTTCACGATAATCGTCCAAAATATTCAATTTTACTCATATTTTGGTGTCAAAATTACATATTTTGATGTATCAAATGCCTTCAAATTCGACAAACATATCATGTATTCAAAATTCCAACATTTTGATTACGTCATTCTCAGTGTACTTCTTGTTTGACTCAGTGTGGTTCTTTACAAAATATGTTTTGTCTTTCCCTACTACTTAATAAGTTTATTTGCGTTCTCCGTTTTTAGTACAGAAACATTGATGTATCAAATCCGAAATTACTGTTTTCAATTTATTGTGTGGCAGGGTAGTATAAACAGTAGAAAAATCAAAGGTTTGTAACCTGCGGCAATGGGTAAGACTGCTAGAATATAGCTGTTCGAGAAGATCTTTAGAATTTTTTAGAATCCATATCTGATTGACGCCGCTCGTGGAGTAGACTTTATCACAATAACTTTTCAGGCCATCTCTGACTGCGGTCAATAAAGTACTAAGGAGCTAACTAAGTGGCTTACTGGTTCATCTGGAAGACCCCGGAATGAATCTTTGTTTGTATGGGTTCTTATGAAGTTTTTGGACCCAGTAGATGTAGGGGAGCTGATTGTTATTATCATCCGCTTGGATACCAAAGGATGCTAAAACAGAGTTGTGATTTTCAATAATCTCCTCCCTTGATATGGTAGTGGGATATAAGTAGGTTTTCCTGATGAGCTGTCAATTGTGTTAGAAGCTTTGTCTGCAGGGACAATGATGTAATTTTCATGGAGGTTGTCCATATTTTTCTAACGAGGGGATCTTCAAATATCCTGGGATTTCTGGATTTCATTGATGTTTTCAAACGCCGAATACGATTCACAATTAACGACTTAATGGACCTGATCCAGTCGGACAGCTTCTCGACATCTTCTTTCTCATTCTTTGCCCACTTCCTCTCATAGTCCTCAACTGCATCCATCAAAATTTTGAAGTCGTACTTCCAGTTGATATGCTTGGGTTCACGGAATTTGGGACCTTTTGAAAAAACCTCTCGTAGTTTGATATTGTCTATAATATCTAAGTCACCGGTTTTCACGTGTCCAGCTGGACTGTAATTGAAGGGGGAAGTGGAGTAAGCGCAATCATGTGGTTTGGCTTTGAAGTCGTCAATTTTGAAATCACGTAATATCCGTTTGTAGTTGCAATGGGTTTAGTGTAGGAATACGAAATTAGTGGAACAGATTGATTTTTGAAGTAAGGTGGAATGTTTGCTGTTACTGCTTTGCTATGTAGAATGTTAGCGATATTTATGGCGTCCAAGCCTTTATTGGCGAATTGAATTTTGAGAAATGTCCGGTTTTCAGGTTCGTTGGCTGATTCGCGGACAGGTTTGAAAAGTCTATGGTTTGATATATCCAAAACGATTGTTGTCAATTCATATTCTAGGGAATGCAAATCAGTCACTGATGATGATAAACATGTTTTCTAGAAAGAATGAAGCTTTGGAAGGGGCAAAGAATACAATTTGGTACGAATGTGATGATTACCTAGTGGACTAGTTATAAATGGAAGAAGACCATTTATTGAAATGTCGTGCAGACGCGGGGCAGTGTAATGCCTGGTGGCATGGCTACGTGGTCTGCGTTGGCTTCCATTCAATGTTTTTCATCACATTTACCGAACTACATCCTGGACTTGACAGATTTCCTACACTTTTTATGTAATCATTACAACCATAGGGTATTGCTGTACCTAATTCTTTAATCCAGTATTCCTCTCTTTGTAAACGGTAATGTGTACTTAGCGTAGGGTCATTAGTCTTGCCTTTTTCACATTGCCATTTTCACACAGTCGAAATATTTTGTCGTTCGATGTAAAAGCCTTGTTTCATGAACGAAATCTTCATATAAAAAATTAAAAGTGCATAGAAGAAAAAAACTTACATTGTAACAACGGCAGTAGAATACCGAAGGAACAAAGGGGTGACATTCACAAAAATCGAAATGTTTCCACTAAGACGTCCCTTCAAAGCTTTCCCGGCCTCATAATTCCCTATTTAAAAATTATCTATTTTTTTTCAATTCTATCCGATTTTAACAAATTTGAACTAAAATATACCTTATATATTCTTTGGATTTTCGAACCCGTGGAAGATAGGGGTTATGAAAATAAGCACATTTGCCTAAATTCAAATATTTCAGATTTTTTACACTTTGAAAGCTTCAAATATTACTTACATATTTAATTAAATGAACCATTGAAACTTGAAATAAAAAATAAAATATTCAAGTTCATGCGAAAACTACGCTTTTAGCACCATCTCTCTATTGGCAAAAATATTGATCACGTCACTTTTGAAGTTTCGGGTCCTCAACTCTATTCTTATTCAAACAACGGATATATTTATAACTCCAATCAGATTTCAACATATTGTGGGCTAAAAAGAAAGCTTGCTTTAAACGAACAGCAACTGGGCATGGACGAGAGAAAATTTTGAAGTTTCTTTCTTTTCAAATACATACCACTAGTTTTTGTCAATTGCAAGATCGTTTAAGAGTATATCCAGTGTAAAAAGGATATACATGTACAGTGCCCCTAAGCTACATTTTGAACGAAAGCTTGTTGATATTATTCAATCCTGAGACCTGTAATGCTTTTAAATGTGACCTCATGCGTCCATGATTTCTTTATCTTATCATTTATTTTCCACACTAAACTCATTTTGCATTTAAAAGCTTTATACGTGCAAGAGTCAATTACATGTATATGTATAATATATGGTGAATTGATCATTCTGAGGACAGGAAATATGCCCTGCTAGGATCAAAGACTTACACTTAGTCACGCATCAAACCTACAAAACGTTTGTTATTTGGCAATAAACAGAGAAATACGTGCAAAGACAAATAGCGAGCATCTTAACTACATTTTTAGCCCGGGGTTGAGGCAAATTTAGCCATCCTAAGAACCGGAAATGGCCGAAAATGAACCTTCTTTATATGCATATTTCTGATACAGGCCATTACTCTTATGTTTGCAGTGCCTCTTGGTGAAAATATAATATCAACTATATCTGTGATCGTTCATTTTTAGGACACCTTAGAATCTAATTTAGGTCCTATTGTGTGGTCAAGAAGCAAGCCTGAAGACTGAAAAAAGTTGAAAATAATATGACTCTAGATCAGTGCCAAGTCGTGTTGTGACAGTATCGCACTTTGTATTCTTTTGTTTCTGTGTTTTGCTTTTTTGCTTTACTAAGACCTTGCAGGCACATATATACATATATTGGGATATTTATTAATCTACAGCCTTTGATACCGTTTTATAACATTTTGAGGCAATTAACAGCGAAATAGAAGGCACCCTAACTAAATTTTGAGTCCTAGGTTAAGGCCTATGGAGCCACTTGGGTATTGAAAGTGCCTATACATTGAACCTTCTTACAAATTTGGCTTTCCTTACTACCGGAAACCGTCTATTTGGCTTGCTAAAGTGACATTCATGCATATTGAAGGTACATACTATTTATTCAATGGTTGCGGAGGCTATCAGCAATTTATCAAACACTTACTCAACAGTAAGAATAAGCTGCATTTTTTGCAAACTACTACATTGTATATAAGTGAGTTAAAAATACCAATGGCCATGTAAGTAATTCTAAAAGTCTAATAGTCCATGGGCTGGAATAACCCAACCCGTGCACCCCCTACTTCTCAATCCAACCTATTTTTTCAAGTTCGTTTACAATAAAACATGTTAGCACGAGCATAACTTGAACGCACTGATAGAACAGGGCCCATTTGTGGACCCACGAAAAGAAATTTTTGAAAATTCCGTTTTTCGTTCAAGTTTTCTTTCAGTTGTTTCAGAATGTTGACCAAATGCTTTCCAGAAATAAAAACGACGTATCAAATGAATGCCTATTGTATGAGCTTTACAAAAATCCAAATTTTTACAATTTCAGTGCCCAATACGTTCCATAGCACCATTTAACGTACCCCTCCCCCTATGAAATATTGACGAAAATTTAAATATTTTCATTGAAATTGCGTAAGTTTGATGATCTAAAGAACCCGAAGTACATTTCAGTTCCCAATTCTGAAAACTGTTTTTAGTTTTCCAATCTATTTTCTTAAAAATAAAGCATGTATACATAATGTTAACATATTCTTAATGACCAAAATTTTATTTTTAAATAGACTAAATATTTCGTTAAATATTAAATAAATGGATCTTTGAATATTTCCGATTTTGACTAAGTTTTGTGTTTCTTTTGCCTAATACTACTTTTTAGTAAACAAATATCACCGAAAGAAGGTATCAAATGAAAGCTTATTATATTTGCTTTACAACTGTTAAAAATAATGGCTATTCTTATGTATATAAACATCATACATCAATAAAACTTACCCCTACCCCAACAAATTTACTGTAATATTCTCAATTTTTTGTCTATGTTCGCATAAAAATAACCAGAACACGCAAAATATGTGTTCTCTATGACAATGTTGCATAAATTATATCATGATTTCGTATTTAAACAGCCATTTGTTGACTTAAACTCACGATTTTCCCTAAAAATTGATGAAAAATGGGATTTTTCAACACTTCAGATTTTTCCAAAGTTCACTGTTAAATCGTTATATATGCCAAATATGGATGATTTATCTGCAGATATGCCAATCAATTGCTCTAAGCGATACATTAGTCTTAAAACATTGCTAAGAAAAACACAAAGTGTTTGATGTGACTCTAAATATCGAACATCTTACTTCTACCCCAACAAATTTTACTTAATATTGTCAATTTTATGTCCTTGTACGCAAAAAAGTAACCAGAACACGCAAAATGTGTATTGAATATGACAAAGTTTCATGAATTACATCACGATTTGGTAATTCAATAGCCATTTGTTGACTAAAACTCAACATTGTGCCCAAAATTGATGAAAAATGGGAATGTTCAACGTTTCAGATTTGGCCAAAGTTCACTGTTAACCGGTTATATATGGCAAATCTGGATGATATATATGAATATATGCCAATTAATTTTTTCTAGCGATGTATGAGTTGTCTTAAAACATTGCTAAGAAAAACAAGGAGTGTTTAATGTGACAAATGTGACTCTAAATACCGAAAATCTAACCCCTACCCCAACAAATTTTCCCTATAATAGTCAATTGTTTTTACTATATTCGCATGAAAATAACCAAAAACACACAAAACTGCATTGCATATAACAATATTGCATAATTCCTATCAAGAATTGTCTTTTTAAGTCCCACTTGACAGCTTAATCTGAATAGTTTGTACAGAATTAATGAAAAAGGGGAATTTTCAGCATTTCAGATTTTTCAAAAGTTCATTGGTAAATCGTAATATATGTCAAATGGGGAGGATATATCTACAAATATGCCATTTGATTGTTCTAAGCGATACATAAGTTGTCTAAATACATTGTTTAGAAAACAAGGAGTGTTTAATGTCACTTTAAATACCGAAAATCTTACCCCTACTTCAAAAAAGTTTCCCTAAAATAGTCAATTGTTTTGTCTATATTCGCATAAAAATAACAAAAAAGCACGCAAAATATACATTGCATATTGCAATGTTGCACAAACTAACTTGATTTGTCATTTTGAGCCCCACTTGTCAGCTTACACTTCATATTTTGTACAGAATTGATGAAAAATGGGAATTTTCATCATTATTTCAGATTTGTCCAAAATTCACTTTTAAATAGTTATTTGTGGCAAATCTGGAGGATTTGTCTGCAGATATGCCAATTCATTGCTCTTACTGATATATAAGTTATCTTAAATGTTAAGAAAATGGATAACAGGAAACAATGTTAAGAAGAACAAGGAGTGTTCAATTTGATTCTAAATACTGAAAATTTTAGCCCAATCCCAAGAAAATGATGCTTAAAGATCCCCAGAATATGCCTGTCTGTACATATATATAAACAAACATACTTCTGTTTTACTTTCTTTTAAAAGAATGCATTTAATATATCGGAATTTGCAGTTTTAACTGCAAATAATGGGTAAAATTGTATATTTTGGACAATTTTCGTGAAAAATGGGAATTTTCAGCATTTCTGAATTTTACAATTTTCAAAGTTGAATTGTTGTATAACTGGGCATAAAAAACGCACATAATCTTATTTGTGATATATGGGAGTCTCTGTGTACTTCTATGTTATTGGACCTTAATAAAATGTTAAAGCTTTCTAGGCTGAATAGAATGAAATAAATTGTGTTGAATATTTGTGGTAAGGGGTAATATGGTTGTAATTTATGAGACTGTAGTTAGACTAAAATGTTTAAAAGCATATTTTCTAATGGCTTAAATATAATGAAAGGATATTTAATTAACATTTTCAAGCTATATATCAATTTTATGAAGTATTTGCATCTCAAAGTTAAAACAGCAGAGATTCTTAGTAACGGAAAATTCCTATCTTGCATTCAATTTCGAACAGAAAAGTGAAAAACAGACCTTCTAAAAAGTTTAAATATACTTAAATGATCGTCTACATATCAGCTTTGTTGAAATACGCACTAGAATTCCAATATAACATTATTTTTTTATCATTGAGAGCCTGAATAATTCATATTTTCCCTTAATTTTTAGGGGGAGGTTTGCTAATTTTGACATTTTGAACCTACAATACGTCTCGATTTGTTGTTAATATATCATAAATCATGATTACATCGGCAATTATTAAATTTATATTCAGATTTTTACGACCATAAAGTGAAAAAGTTGAAATTGTGAAAAAATCTGAAATTCCGAAAATTCCTATTTTTGAAGAAAATTATACCGAAAATCAAAATTTTATGGATTTTAATGGTTTTATTTTCAAACATTGTATCACAGCTGATAAGTTCGGCATAAAAACTAGGTCAAATAACGAGGGTTGTTAATATGAAAAGAATCGTCATTTTCGCAATCTTCTTGTTTTGGATAATGGCTTTCAATAATATTTTATTCTAATGCTGCTGATGAGAGTTTACTCCTGGAAACATGTGTACAGCATAACGAAATTTACTGTTTTTTTTTCTTAGGTATTTTCTTGTATTTTGAAGGTTATTTTTCAGGGATTTCCTGAAACCATGTCACTGGAAATTTAAATGATTATATAAAAGTCCTGACTCGGTATTGCGGTTTCATGACCTTACTAAAAATTTAAATCATTTCATCAAATAACTAGTTACACTTATCAACTGTCACAAAAACAAAACATAACTGTATTTTCGCCTACTCAGGTACACAATATAAACAGAATCCTTTGAAATATTCAGGATCTACTTCAGTTACAGAATCTACACAGAAACCTTTGAAACAACCAATAATGGATGTAAACTTTGACATTTGAAGTAAATAATTATGTGTTATTAAGTCTTCCAAACGAAGTTGGGAGCCTTATTGTTTTTGTTGGGTTTGTTTTTATTATGTCGTGCCATACGTAGTTGGGGCGACATAATGTTTTTGTTTTTTATCTTTATCTTATGTTTCTTCTTATTTTTTAATTATTTTTACTAAGTCTCCCAAACGAAGTTTGGGGACTTATTGTTTTTGTTGCTTTTCTTATTCACAAGTATCCCAAACGAGGTTTGGGGAGACTTATTGTTTTTACTCATTTACTAAGTCTCCCAAACGAAGCTGGGAGACTTATTACTTTTGTTGCGTTTCTTACTATTAATCTCCTAAACGAAGTTTGGTGACTTATTGTTTTTTACTTTTCTAATAATCATTCATTTTTCTGTCGCCCCAGACGTAGTCGGGACGACATATTGTTATTCCTTTAAAAATGTCTGTCCGGCTGAGTTTTCAGAGATGCTGGACAGAATCAATTCATATTTGGCGCAAAGCTGGATCACCATGAGTAGATGCGCATTTATTATTTTTTTTCAAAATTGCCGTTATTTTCAAAATAGCTGCCAATAAACAATTTTTTGCCAGATTTCATAAATTATCTCTTAAACCACTGGAAGGACTTCCATAAAACTTACTATAGAAACGTTCAGTATGAATAGTGGATGGAATCTATCCAAAAATAAAATGTCAAAATGGCCGACAAATGCGCAGTGATATCTCATTGAAAAAAAAAATAATCTAAATTGTGAAAAAAGACGGAAAAATCAAAGTGCTCAGAATTGGATGAAATTTTACAGGAGGGTTGCCTAACATATTTAAAATTGGGTTCCGGTCTCCAAGACTTCAAATTGGTGACCGGTGCCATGGAAACGGTAAAAAGACGCGAAATCAAAGTGCTAAGAATTGGATGAAATTTAAGAAGAAGGTTGCCTAACAGATTTAGAATTGGGTTCTGGTCTTCAAGACTTTAAAATGGTGACCGTTGGCGTGGAAACGGTAAAAAGGTGGGAAAATCCCTAGTGCCCAGAATTGAATGAAATTTGACAGGAAGGTTGTTTAAAATCAGTTGATCGCATCTAAAGCCTTTGAATTCTGATATGGGAGTTTGTTTGGGAGACTTCTCGTGTTTGCATCAAAACACAATTAATACTAGTTATTATTAAGTCTCCAAAACGAAGTTTGGGGAGACTTATTGTTTTTGCCGTGTTTCTTATTTTATTATTATTATTATTATTATTCCGTTTTACGCCAAAAGTTTGTCCAAAGTGTTTTTTTGGAGACCAGTAATCCAATCTTTATGAAACTTCACAGGATGATAGATACCGATGCCTAGATGGTTTTTTTGGTCTTCGAATTTTCAAAATAGCGACAGCTGCCATGGAAACGAAAAAGGCGGGAAAATCAAAGTGCCCAGAATTGGATAAAATTTACAGAAAGACATGGTGGGGGAAGGTTTCTGATTCCCAAGACTTTAATATGGCATGGAAACGGCGAAAAAGGCGGGATAATCAAAGTGTTCAGAAGTGGATAAAAATTAAGAGGGGGGGTTGTTAAGAACATGGGGAAAAGGTTTCTGATGTCCAAGACTTCAAAATGTTATCCGTTGCCATGGAAACAGAATAAAGGCGGGAAGTTTGAAAGTGCTCAGAAGTGAATGAAACTCTACACACAGGTTGACAACGATGTGTGGAAGTGATTTGTATCCCGGATTCCTGATTTGGGAGTTCGTTTTGGAGACTTTTGTATCAGCATCCTGATACAGTTATAAATTATGTCGCCTCTGACGTAGTCGGGGCGAAATATTGTTTTTGATCCGTTTCTTTGTTATTATGTCGCGCCAGACGAAGTCGGGACTACATATTGTTTTTGGTCCGTTTCTTTGTCATTATTATTCTTTCTTTCTTTCTTTCTTCCAAGGATTTTGTCCGCGTATTTTCTCACAGATGCCTGGAGACGATATCCTTACTATTGACAATCCCCAGTTTTTAGACTATGTCGACCTCATTTACCCACAAAAACTGAAACTTAATAAAGCAAACAATGATTCTAAATACCACCCATTTCTTGATCTAACTATCATCATTGATTCTGGAAAAATTAAAGCTAAAATTTATGATAAAAGGGATGATTTTGATTTCACTATTACTAATTTCCCTTTTCTTGATGGCGACGTTCCTGCATCACCATCATACGGAGTGTATATATCTCAACTGGTAGGATTGGCACGCGTCTGATCTACTCTTGTCGACTTTAATGAACGTAACCTTCCTATCAGATCCAAACTATTACAACAAGGTTACAGATTTCAGAGATTGATAAACACATTTAAGAAGTTTTATAGAAAATATGAACATTTGGTATCTAAGTATAATGCGACCCGGAAACAGCTTATTACTAAAGGCATTTCTCACCCTCGTTTTTACGGAAATGTTGTTAAAAAATGTCAAATATGATAAAAAATCCAGATTAACTTGGACGCAACTTACATTCTTTACGTAATAGGGGATATTGACCAGATATTCTTCATGATTCCGTTAAATTGGCTTTGGGATCCAATGACCTGAAGATTTTACAATTATACTGGCCTCTCACTGATACTGCCGATGTCTACTGAAATCCATGATGATTCTTTACCAAACCCTTCGGGAAGTATTGAATTTGATTATTATTCCGTAGTGCGACACTGTGTTACCAGCAGGCTAGGCTCCTTGAGCTAGCCGGCAGTTTAGTGGCGAGCATTCATCGACCCATCTTTCTTAATTACGTTTTGTCTATTCTTTCCTTTTCAAGATTGTGGTCTTAGAGTTAGTGATCTACCTGTATTGGGTTTTATTTGTATGTTTATTATACTATAGGGAAACGGGATAGAGAAAGGGGAGGTCTGGGTACATATAAACCAGTTTAATCCTACCGAAGGCTGTTGCCAGTGTCGCCACCAAGTCCGGCTATCCCGAGTTCATATCGTTATCTATGTTTGTCTTTTGTCATTTTATTGTTTTTCTTGTGCAGTTCCCTGGTTGATTGTGGAATGTGATGCCATTGTAAGTGTTTCCTGTTATCTTCCTTTCATTAATCTGATACCTTAAGATGGTAATTTTTTTCTCAGCATTTACAGGAATTACACCTATTCTTCATGTAAAAAGAAACAAAATGGTGCCTCATTTGCCACAATAGCATAAAAAATGACAATTAAATAGCAATAAGCAATAGCTGCAGTTTTTATGTATGGAAAATAACTGAAAACATTGGAGTTTCTGTTATTGCAATGTGGGCCTCATGTTTCAAAGTGATGATATAACCATTCTCATTATGTTTAGCATTCTGAAAACAATATATGACATTATTTTGGCCTTGTGAATTCAACATCTAAACAAATTACGTATAGTTTATGTCAAAATTATCATATTTTATTCAATAGAAAGCAAATACAGGCATATCACAACTGCACCTCAAGTCAGCATATTTTGTCGACAAAATTTTTCCCTTTTACAATCTTATTATGTCCGATTATTGAATATTTTTGTTTAATTTCCTTATTTCCCTGTTTTAATGGAAGACATCACAGTGTCGCAATGTTCCGCACTATCCTCAAATACCATTTTGCCTCAAATATAAAACATTGAACTGCCATTTAAAAAATGCTATTTTCCCCTTGAAAATTCATGACGATTGCTAAAATGTCAACAGATGGTTGCTAAGGTCTTTCAATAAACAATTAAGGGATTTTCTCACAAATAAGTATAAAAATTTTGTTTATTCTGTTGATATGTAATCAACAAAACACTATTTGTATGATATTTCAAATAAGCATGGACTTTGCCTCTTATAACATTGCTTAAGGTCTCATGTAACCGTTTAGCCTTGATTTTTCTCATGTGTCTCTTTTTCAAAGATTTACATCTTGTTTGCAAAGTTTTACTGAAAAAAGTGTGAAATGACAGACATATAAACCTATACCTCTTTGGAATCCTTGGAACAAATAATTTAAATTTAATAGACATCTGTGTCATTCTGACAATACATAAGTGCTGTATGTTTCCATGGAAACATTTGCAAAAGTTGAAACATACCCCAAACTTTGCAAAAATCAGCAAAAAACATTGCCAATACACAAGCCCCC
>MJUU01069019.1:32946-44289 GCA_002080025.1 Modiolus philippinarum
ACCAGCATAGCCACTATGAGAGCATGAAAGCCCTTTACATACAGTTTGGATTTAGCAATAAAAAAAGGATATCATCAAGGATAACTTCACCGAACACTTACATCCATTTTCGCACCATGTGTAGAACATGCTATTTATACATCATGTACATGTACCGTCCATGCTGTTTGTCATGTGACCAAAACAAACAGCTAATAACCTACTGTAATGAAGAAATTCACCTTTTTATTGATTTGTTTCTAACATTTACAATCATCCTCACAAAATCAAATATAATTTTTCACATAATCCCAACATTACAGCAATGACATCTGATCAACCATATCATAAGCATGAACAAATTTTTGACTCTCTCTTTAACCCAGCATTTGAGGCACTAAAAAGAGTATCTGAGACCAAAGTAGGGTCATAAATTCTGAGTTGGTACTTTAAATTGGGCAAAATCGACTAATATTGCAACATATATCTTGTGTTTTGTCATAAATTATACCTCATAAGTTATAATAAGACTTGTGGCATGTGATTATAGTTTTCGTGTATGACACTCAGTAGATGTCCTTAGTATTGGATTTAGCTTCCCATTTCGGATTTTTTTGTAATGAGTACTTCTTTTTTTAACTTTTTTTTGGATTATGCTTTTCCAGATAATTTGATTCTAATGCTGCTGATGAGAGTGTACTCCTTGAAACACGTGTACAGCATACCAAAATTTTACTGTTAATTATGCAACATTTATCTTGCTTTTAATATAAAGGACAAGGTACGTTTTGGGTCAAAATCCGCCCTGAAAATTGAAAAAAAAATAAAACAACTGGAATACACTGACAGAGTGCATATGTATTCCTTAAGACATATTCCGAAAATAACTGGTATGCTTCTTTGTTCTGGTTCCTAGTTTCAGTCGTCATAGCAACCGTTTCCACGTGCGCATGGACGAAAATGCCAAAAAATTGCATTAGCAACATTTTTCATATTGTCCGCATGCGTCGCTCAAGACGAAACTTTGTGAAAATATTCAATTTCAACTGGACATCCTACAGTTTAAATATCTTTTTGGGCGATGCATGCGGAGGTAGTTAAAATATAACAAGTATGTGCCACTGAAGACCTTCCGGACATGGACAAGTCACGAAGTCGTTATTTGTGCCGAGATGTGTGCGTTCCGGTTGTGATTATTCCCCTATGTTTGTTTTCCTGTCGTGATCCTCGAATGACCTTACAGTTCTAGGTTTTGAAAACGCATGTGATGAAATTAAATATCAAACATTTCATGTATTGTTCAGAAAGAGCAACTAATAAATCAATATAGTTTAATCCGCGTCCTCAAATAAATCACAGATTATTTTCAGTTAGGGAACTCCCAAATTTAAAAATACCCTGGTGTTGACTTAAGGTTATTCAACTTGTTGTTTGCTCAATAAATGTAAGATATTTATAAGCCCGATTGATTGACAGATGTTGCGAATTACACTTGTCAAAAAATGACGGGATAACGTCCAGTAGGCCTAAACAGAGTTGAAACTTCCACAAACGACCTAGTTTTTGACACTACGTACTAGTTCTCGATAGGTATGTATGGAGGGCAAATTTACCAATAAAAGTTGAGGAACATCATAATCCGTGCAATATTCTTACAATAATGATCAATTATGGTACATTAATATTTTTTATGCTTTCAATTATTATTTTTATCATTATTTTTTTTCGTGTTTTCTTCGTTTGTTTGCTGCATTTATTTATATTTTTTTATCAATTAATAAGAGTGCAGGTGTACTGAAAAAGGCACAAATACTCTTATTTTAATACTTAAAAAAATAATGTAATGTCCATTCCAGTCATTATAGATAAAATATGACAGATAACAGTATTTCTTTTCTATTTTATTTTCTTATTTACTGTTATTATTTATTTTCTTCTTTTTCACAACCAAAAAGCGGGCATAAAAACTTCTTTTCAACCGCACAGAAAAAATTTTACATAAATCATGAACAGAAAACGTACGCAGCTGTGATACTTGCACAGTATCATTCTGTGTACATTTTCCGAGTACTATATAAAACCCATTCCAGGGCATACTGAATTATGAAAAAGAAAGGAAATGGGGTAAATGTCAAGGAGACAACATCCCATATTCTACTGCCGTTGTTTTATGACCAATAAAAGCAGCAACAATTGCAGAAGCAATAAACTGAAGGGAGTGTTTGAAAGCTTCAAAATAATGATTAAAAATGATAAATATATATAAAAATGAGAAAACAGAACTAAATTAACAATAGGACGCAAACTTGAAACAGAAGTGACTTCGAATATACATAATTTGTCTACAAAATTCAGACAGCTTGGAAACTTGATAACTTCACCAGATTCGTGAATTTTATTGCTAATACAGGGTTAAGAAATGAAAGGGTCTATATATATAATGTGGAAACTCAACGGGGTTTGAGTGACAGATGTAAATACTGAAATTGCCTTGCCACCAAAGGACTCGGTTGTACCTCCAACTCATAGATATTGCAGACAGATTACAATGCTTAGGCTCTTCCGGGGTGTATTGGGAATCAAGTAATTACTATTATTTAAAGATGTGATCATAATTAAAAAAAGAGATTAATTTTAGTTAATATTCACAAAATTTTGTAATCAAATCAACAAAACGACACCTGAAAATCAAATAATTAAAGAAAAATACACCTGGTAATAAAATAATCACCAACAAAACCTCAGATAATCAGGTAATCAAGAAACTCTTTAGAAGGATCACTACTCCAGCCAACTTTGTGAGAACAAGGAAACTCATAAATAATGAGAACAACAAAGTAATTTTGATACCTTTTCAACAGCATGCTATATAGTCAGTATTCTTTTGAATTAAATATGGTTTTCTACTACTTATCTCTAATACCAACATAACGAAAAATCTGAAAATTCTCCGTTTTTCGTAGATCTATTGTTTGTCTCTTTTGCAATAAGTGTGATCACTGGTGATGCAAGATTCCCTAATAGTTCACCTGGCTATAGCTAGGGTGAGCTTTTGTAATCATTTGGCGTCCATCGTCTTTCCATACGTTTGTCATAAAGTCCTCATTAAAAGATCTCCTCTGAGAGTACAGGACATAAAGGAACCAATATAGGTCAAAAGCATGGTCTCCTGTCAAATTCGCACTTCATCCAAGATGATCGCCAGAATGAAACGTTTTTTTTTAGATTTAAACATAGCTTGCAAATATCCCAAATCTAAAGACATCTACCATGATGATAAAAATATTCCGTAAACCCCTTCCATAGATCTTCTCCTCTTAGACCAATGGGCTATTTTGAGGAAAACGTGGTCGCAATTATCCTTTTACGGTTTGCACTAAATCCATATTGGCTGTCCGCATGGAACATAAACCTTGGACCATATAGGAGCTTCTGCCCTGTAACTAATGATGTCACAAAATCTAATTTACATATACAATTAGAATTTTTGGTTGGCAAAGCTCAAGGTTTACTATTTTATAGTAAAGTTATAGAATTTTTGTTTATCTTTTATAACTTTTTTGATTATGAATTTGAAAAACCTTTCAAAATATCTCCTCAAAATTCATGGCCATGCAGAATCACCTTGGTCACAATGGTATCTAGATGACCCTTTTTAAGAAAGTTTCAGACTAGTTTGTACCTTATCCGAGATGGTCGATAGCATGGTAACATAGTTAATTAACATCGGGACTTGCTGGTCTGCCCATAAGGGTGACATAGCGCAACTCCTAATGTTTTTGTATTTTTTATGCCACTAAGTTTTTTTATGTTGCATATACATATAAATGTTGTTTTTACGGATTTGGAGTGTAGTGTATGTGGTAAAGATTTTGATTTTCACCAAGGGTACTACTCATCCTGCAGTTTGAACATCGTTTACATATGCTAGGAAGTTTAAATTTTGCAGATCATTGGTACTTATATTAAAGATAGGCGTCTGATAAAGGATCATCAAGATATAGAATTTGGTGCATTACTTCAAATACGTCGTCATTTCTAGGTGAATTAGTTATAGAAGATACATAATTTGAATGATTGATTGAATATTGTTTAAAGTCTACTCAGCAATATTTCAGCTATATCAAGACGAGAACAAGTTTTTAATAAATAATCACTTTGTGGTATGGAAAGGGTCATGGGACTGGAAATTCTGACTGCCACTGGAAAAGTAGGATGAAATAAAAAAAGGCGGAAAATTTAGCCCTGTAGCCGATCACCTAAGGACCACTCAAAAAAGCTTGCTACAAGGGTTCTTTAGCGTGCAGGAAGCGTGGCATTTCTTCCAACACTTGGACCTGAGTTTACATCCCATCCGAAAGATGGGTTGTGTATTTATTAATCCCGCACAACCACGGAATGGGTCCTATTTCTATATCCTGGGACCCTCGGGGTGAGCCTCCGTTTAGGAGGGGTCACACCCCGCAAGCAGGAGATACTAGGTCCTATTTCTATATCCCGGGGTTCCCTCAGGGTCCTCTGTTAGGAAGACTCATACTCCAAGCTCAGAGGATGCTGCGGGCCTATTCATAAGCCGGGACCGCGCACGGCGAGATACATAATTTGTACACGTACATAATTTCTTCTTAATGTATGGGTTTACTTAATTCAAATTGCTGAACTTGGCAATTAATGTGTGTCTTGTGGCAATTGTTAATAGCCTCAACGTGCATTTATCGGGGGTCAGATGTGTCTAACACACAAATATTATTACCAAAAATCATACTTCTGTTTTAACCTTGTGCGGGGGGGTGTCATCCTCTAGTTTAATGTTCATGTATGAAAGATGTCTTATACTTAAAAATACAGAGCTTAAAAATAAAATGTTGTATTTATGGTGTTACCCTTGGGCAATCTTTATTTTTCACAGCACGACTTCTTACACCGGCGGATCCCGTCTATGAAAATAGGCAATCTTTTTTATTCAAAGTACTACTTCATACATCGGCGGATCCCGTCTTTGAAAATAGGCAATCTTTTTTTTTTTCACAGCAGGACTTCATACACAGGAGGATCCCATCTTCGAAAAAGAAAGGTTCCGATTGGGTCCAAAAAAATGGGTTCCAGTCGATTTTTTTACCATTTTTGTCAATTTTTACCTAACTAGAATTTTAATAACCCCCTGGATTCGCCAATGTCACACGTCGATAAGAAAACGATCGACATAGTAAGTTGAAATCACGACTTAGATGTTGAGCGAGCGACTTCATGACTCAAGTGTAGTGCGCACGACTAACTTAATCAAGAGCATTTAGTATTTGAAGGTTATTAAATCATGCCCTCGACATAAAAAATGATCTCTACATACTGAGTCGAGCTCTTGATATGCTAAGTAGAGGGATGGACATACTCAGTCGAGTGCTCGACATAATTCGAGCGCATGCCATACAAAGTTTTAAATCTCGTCATACAAAATCGAGCGCTACATATACTAAGATGAACGCTTGACTTTATAAGTTGTAAGTATGATCCTTTATCGGAGAAAAAAAAATACAATTTTGAGAAGTCAATGGAATTATGTGTTCAATACTTCAAAGCCGTCACACATGGTCAAAGAATTATAAATGTTTTATCAAATACGATGATGGTGTCTTGGTACTGCCATTGCAAGTCTGATATATCTGGCGTTTTTCAACTACCTAAACAAGTGGTAAACGCCATTGCTGTTTTTATATACCAGTGCAGTAATACAGTTTGCTGAGTATTACTTTAAAGTCCTTATCAGCAAGTATTTTTTTTAAACATCCATTTGATTTGGACATTTTCAGATAGAATTTGATAAATTTCTGCTGGCAACTCTTATAACTAATGTTTTATGACAATGCAAATCATCCTTACTTATCATGGGGACTTTATTGATGTCTTTAGGTCATCAGATGTGATATTCCGGGATGGTAGTTTTTTGGGGTTTTTTTTGTTTGTTTTTTTTTTTCGTTTCTTGTTTTGTTTGTTTGTTTGTTTGTTTTTTGTTTTTGTTTTTTTTTTGTGTGTGTGTGATATTTTGACGAGAATTTTCTTTTTTTATTAATTCTTTTATCTCATTTAAAACAGGGATGTAGTTACACAGTTCAATCTTGTTTAAAATGATATTTTCATCCTTTGGCGATACCAAACGTTTATCGTATGATTCAGTCGATCTGTTTGTCTATTGTCATATTTAACGATTAACTATCGAAGTATATAAACAAACTGACAAAAGCGCTATGATTTAATTTGGAGTTAATGCTAGTGTTGCAGAGCCACATCGCGTGCTCATGGCCTCTCAGTGTTGTCGCGAATGTGCAATACTATAAATCTAGACAAAATGGGTGACTATGCTTGCAGGGTGCAAATCTGAAAAAAAAGCTCATTGAGTTTTGATCTGATGGCTGATAGTTTTACCAAAATGCGCTTATTCTTTTTTGCTATGAACCTGCAGTACTGAAAGGATTTTTTTCGATGTGTTTAAAATAATCACAAGATGTGCTTAACCTGTTATTTGGACATACCTATCCCGTTGTAAATAATTAATTAATTCACACTATTTCATTTACTGTATTTATTGCATAATTTCCATTAACAAGTGAAGGCATAATTTCCATTAAAAAGTTAAGTTTAAACGAAAAATATCCATTTTTATCTCGAAGCCATGAACTGGCTGGAGAGATGTTAATATGACAAGAAAAATCACGTGAGGCTTCAAGCCAATTAACAGCTCTAAAAGATTATCTCCGTGCATGTTTCTTTCAAAATCGTATACATAGTGTTTTAAAGTTATATTTCTTCATTTTCTTGAGTTGAATACGGTGATGTTATGTTAAATTGAAAACAATATGCATTTTTATCAAATTACTCGTTTTTATTCTATTGCGTCTCAGATCAACGAACCTGTCGCGCAGTAATTTGTCAAATTGTTTACCTGTGAAAGTGTATTGCATATATTTATAGCAATGAAATTGACATGCGAAATCTCACAATCAATTTATTTTCACGTATTACGGACTAACTTAATACATGCAGACGTATGAAGCAGTTCTTTGGATGACTACGAAGTTTTGCCACGTGTAGATTTTCAGGGCTTTGAGATTCAGCTCCATCGGAGCTTTGATTAGTAATTGAGTTGCATATCTTGATATTGCAACTGCAGAATTAATAATAAAACAAAAAAGATTATGCATTAAATATGTACGAAAGAATATATTTGTTAATAGATAACTATTTTTTAGATGAATTTGTTCTAAAACGTCGAAAAAAAAAACAACAAACGTTGCGGCGTTATCAATTCGACAACGCATAGTCATGTGTGTATTGAATGTGAATTTCTGATCCTTTATGTTAGATACATACAAAATAAACATGTTTTTATATACTACACATATAGAAATACCTTTTGCTGCAATATCGTTAAATTTTACGACAGGGCAGATTTTGGCCCAAAACGTACCTTGTCCTTTACTATCTTTATCAAAATTCTTACCCCTTAAAAATACTACGGCTTCATTGAATGAATGGCACTCGGTAGATGTTCTTAGTACTGAATTTGGCTTTATATTTCGGTATTTTTTGTCAATAAGTACTTTTTTTCTTTCTATTTATTTTTGAATTATGGATTTCCAGATTATTTGAATCTAACGCTGCTGACGAGAGGTTACTTCTTGAAACACATGTACAGCATAACACAATTTTTCTGTTAATTATGCAACTTTGGTATTTTGAATTTTTCGGCTATTGTAGGTGTTTACTGCTATATTGACTGTATAATTGCTTAGAATCATTGAAACTTTAAATTTATTGATTTCATTATTGTAAGCATGCGCACAGTAGTAACAAGTTTAAGGTATTTGTAGAAATAAAATTGCCATAACCATTACGGAGAGTAGATTTCAAGGAAAGCGATAACAGATATATGCTTAGATAAAGACAGTATAAAGTGATACACTTTGATTTACAAACTAGATGAAGGTAAGTCATCTAAACTTCCAATCTGCAATTGCAAATTTCAACTCAATGCATCCTACCAAGTAACAGTAACAGTAACTACGGTATTTTGCTATTTAGTACCACTGGGTCGATACTTCTGCTGGTACACTGTTATTCCCCGAGGACATTTACCAACCCAGTAGCCAGTACTTCAATTCTGGACCGAACACAGATTTTATCTGGAAACTTGCAATATTTAATTTTACAAAATTTTGTTCAAAACTAAGGAGTTTCTCTGTCTCGCATAGCTCTGTAATTAACTGGTTTTGGCTTTACTATTTATACCCTATTGTAATTTTTTTCTCTATCAGATTTTACGCATATTTCTATATATGGATTTCCAAATGATTTGATTTTATATGTACTGAAGAGTCATAAGTTCTCGAATTGTGAATATGCAGAATCTAAACTAACAGTAACTTCGGTATTTTGTTAGTTATCAAAAGTCACTCAACTTGAATAACGATTCACTTAAAATGGTTATAATAAAGTGTAGCTAAAGAAATCTAGGGAACACTAATCAAATGCTTCGAATTGTGATTGACATAATCTTTGAATAACAAAATACCGAAGATACTGGTAATGTAGTTTCTGCAAATGTGCATTTCGTCAACATATGTCTTTTCGGTGCAGATCAAATCAAAACATTTTTAAATCCATATACAGTAATATATATAAAAAAGAGAAAAATTACCAATATGATCTAAATAGTAAAGTAAAATAAGCCAAGGACAGAACTGTGCAAGAAGGAGATATTGTACTCACATTCCATTCACGTTTGATTCGGTTGCCTTGGTTAGTTAAAATATTTAGTAACTTTGTTTAATAATAATTTCGTCTTCGTAATTAACGTTCTCTGTCTGTATGTAATCCATATATTGCCATGCATAATGGACGTACGATTTTTGTTCTTGCTTCGGTATTATATTCATCTGGAAATTTAATTATGGTAACTACGGTATTTTGTTATATATTATCACTGTTCCGATACCTCTTTTATTGGACTGTTTATTTGCAGGGATATGTGCCATCGCTATAGTCAGTATGCCGGTGCTAGTGTGAAAAACGGTTGTATTTGGAAAGCTTCTCATATTTCAATTTTAGAGAATTCTGTTGATAGCATAACACTGTTCTGATTCGGTAGTGGATTCGGTTGTAGATCCTATCTGTGATTTTTTCTCTATCACCTATATATTTATTTTGATTGATGGCCAACAAAATAGTGTGCATATGATCTGCTCTGACAAGCGGCCTATCAAATAGTTTACGGATGACCTGCCCTGACAAGCAGCCTACCAAATAGTTTACGTATGATCTGCTCTGACAAGCGCCCTACCACATAGTTTACGTATGACCTGTCCTGACAAGCGGCCTACCGAATAGTTTAGGTATGATCTGCCCTGTCAAGCGGCCTACCAGATACACTAATGACAAATATTTTGACTGCTTTTTCCAGAGTCAGTCTTTTTTGGACTGAGAAAGTCTGAACAACGTTGAGATTGACTGAGCTTTGTTGATTCAACGCTGATCAGTCTTTTTCAACACTAGTTTTGACTGAAAATGTCTGATCAGAGTTGAGCCAAATCACTTCAGTCAATCTCAGTCTTTACCTGTGTTGTAAAAGTCTGTGCAGTGTTGAGCCAACAGTGGTCAGTCATTCTCAACACTACCTGTGTTGTAAATGACTGACATTTGTTGAGAATGTCTGTCCAGTGTTGAGTCAACGCTGCCCAGTCATTCTAAACGCTACCTGTGTTGTAAAAGACGTATCTGTGTTGAAAATGACTGACCAGCGTTTACTCAACGTTGGACAAACATTTTCAACACGGGTCAGTCTTTTACAGCACAGACGGTGTTGAGAACGACTGATAAGAGTTGATTCATCACTTGACAGACATTCTCAACAGATATCAGACTTTACAACATAATTAGTGTTGAGAATGACTGATCGGAGTTGACTCAATGCTTGACTTATTACAACTCAGACCAGTCATTTTAAACAAAAGTATAGATTTTTATTTATTTAAAAGAAAAAATTATATGTTTTATTTATCTTATTTATCTTATTCTATTTTTTTACAATTATTTATCTAATTAATTTTATTTATATTTTTATTGCATTTACTAGTATTTATTTAATTTCATCTATTTTTCAATTTTTTATTCATTTAATTTATTTATCTATATCTATATCTTTTTGACATTCCTGAAGAACAACAATAAAAGCGTTCTTCCATTGCTTGTTTTTTCCATGTATTTGCACAGATTTTGTCTCATTTCCTTTTATTCCATATCCCTTCATTCCTTATCGACTTTTATATTTTTTGCAATAATGTATTGGCAAGCTAAAATCGAAAAGATGAATATAGATTGAAACCCACCAAACCACACCGACGACCTGGAATACCTTTGCGTGTATCGCATAAATGTTCCGAAAATATGTGCAAATTTTGTGAAATCCCGGTCTTCGTCATATCAGAATAAAATTCAATGTTATTTGATTTTTATTTTCTTTATATTCTTGCTGAATATCGCGCAAAAAAACCCCAAAATACCTCCAAAACACGTCCGTGTAGAAATTAATGTTAACATAAAATTGAAGGAAATCATCATCACGTTAAGTACATTTGTATTCTTTACATATTAACAAACCTGCAATTTACACTTTTCGATTGCATTATAGAGCCAATATGTTTATGCACTGATATTACAGGCACTCGGTCTCAACCCTCCAATAGTTTATGTGACCGTGCACACGGCTCTCTGACTTATGTCCATCAGGCTAGCTGATTGCGAGAATTTAAGGTCCGTACACTACGCCTTTTTATTTTGCATAATTGGATATTTTATGCGATTTCCAATTTTTGCTTACGCCTATGATATATTTAAAATTGGTAATTTTTTCCTGTAATCATTAAAGTTTTGTTTACTGGTTGATCTGGTAGACAACTAATAAGCAACTACGATTGTGTATTGCCAATATATATCTACGATTGTGTATTGCAAATATATGTCTACGATTGTGTATTGCCAATATATGTCCTCTGTAGCAGACGTATAATTATAACTTAAGGTAGTTGTAACCTTTGAATGAAAGTGATGAGAATTTCATAAAGTGGTTTGAATCAGTAGAACGTTATGTAAGGTTGACAATAAACAAGAAAAAAATAATATGTTCGTGCGGCGCATGATATGCGCTTGATTTAGAGATACAGGCAATTGAAAATTCGGCAGGATATGTCCACTTCTAGGTTTTTCATAAGCTTTGTATAGAAATTTATGTCTTGTAAATCGTGTGAAGGGGTAATGTAAATTTGTTGGAATTCTATCCAAAATCTTTAGAGGTACACATGCTTTTAGAATATA
>MJUU01069022.1:2405-27423 GCA_002080025.1 Modiolus philippinarum
GCAAGACAAAATAATCATGTGCAGTTTATCGGCAAGCACATTAAAGTCTATAGCCTATATCTGTTCTCATTAGTGACCATAAGCATATAAAAATTATGTATTATACAATTATCACCCTAGACAGTGTGTGACGCAGCGGTTTCTCTCCCCAAGATACTAAGGTCACCCGAGAGCTTGCAAGGAGAGAATCCATTGGGTCACACACTTTCTAGGGTGGTAACTTTTATATTATATCAAATTTTCTTATTAACTGGTTGACCTTCCTATGCAACGCCATATTAAGCAGTTGAAATATCAAATGTTAAGCGACACAATTTGAACAAATCAGATTATAGATATTTAAATGTCATGAGTACATAAAAATGTAAATTTTTTATATCATTTGAAGTAAAATTTCACAGGAGAATACAAGAAAAATAGTCTCTTGAAATATATCATGCTCAGGGATACATTCAAGATTTTATGATGTGACAAAAAGGGACATAATTCCTTGTGTAAACAGACAAAAAGGGGACAATATTTCTGTGTGGATTTTAGTATATTTAAGGGAAAATAAAGTGAGAAATAAGATGAAACACCAGTGGATTTGCAAGACAAGAGAATCTCAGACACCCTCGGGTAAGTATCTGACCCTTGCATGTCTTAGATTCTCCTGTCTCGTACTTCCCTGGTGTTAGATTCTTAATATTTTCACACTATTGTCTTTTATAAATACATTTATAATTTTAAATCAATAGCAATGCATTTTGAAGAATTAACATACTGTTTTTTTATCTACAGTCTCATAACAACTGTTATAAAAGTCAACATCAGAGTGAGTAGTTTTCACTTGTTTCAAAATTACATAACAAAAAGCATATTTTGCAAATTGTTGATTATCATAATTATACAGTCTCGAGAGTCAAAAACATAATATTCTAACTGGATTGATTTACTTTCTATAAAATCTACTTCTTACAGCAGAAAATGATAATCAATGACTTGAAACAATATATCCTATATATATATCATACATAGAAAATACACAAAAAAAAGTACTAACCTTTTTCTTCATTGATGATGACAATTGTTTTGTTGTAGTAGATGATGCAGCTGTAATGGGTTGTACATTCAGGAAAATTTCAATCAACCCTGGCTGTGCCTCCACACAGACAGATAAAAACTCTAATATCACAACCTTCAAACGTAAATCCTGTAATGCAAATCATAAATGTAATAAATGTATTTCAACTTTCAAACGTAAATCCTGTAATGTTAAAGAACAACAGAAATGTATCTGATGAGTTGCATCTGCAATTCAACTTTGTGTTGTCAAGTGAACAGCATTTACAATGGTAAAATGCAAAATGCTCAAGTCTGCAGTTAACACTTCAAAAGTTCAAATGCATTTCCTTAAGAGGAGGTGCACTATGGAATAATGCTCCAAAAGCTACAGTAAAATTCAATAGTTCTTTAAGATTAATTGTGATTCAAATGAGGGATGTTCCAATGGCAATCTCATATCTTGAACTTTGATAATGCAACAACCCTATGTTCCTAATGCTTTAGGCTGTGAATCAACTATTTGAGGGCATGTTTTCCAAGTTTTACAAGTTTCCCAACATATAAACTGAAATACACACTTAAATTTATACAGGAAAGTATACTGTTACACATGAGATATTTTAATAGCTGAAGAGAACTAACTAAAATCTCATATACAGTATTGTGCCATAATTTAATGGCAGTCATTTTTTACTGTGCATTTTATGTAAAATCACAGCTTTTTTAAAACAAGAGTAGACCCTAAAAGATGTCTCGCCCATCCATGCTTGACATTTGAATTGATGTTTTAAACAATAACTAAACATGCTCACTAATCTGTGAAATTTAAACAACTGACAAAAGCCATATAGCAGGTTATTATACACTTCCCAAGACCAACCCATATACAAAATATCATTGACCTACCACAAATACATACTAAGAAACTTAACGTGATCACTAGACCATGAAATTGAGGTTGAGGATAAAAGTCATATGCCAGACTGACATATACTACCCAAGACCAACCTACATATCAAATATTATCTACTTACCACTTATAGTTATTGAGAAATGGACTTAATCAGAGAAACTTTATGTGGTCACTAGACTAAGAAATTGAGGTCAAGGACAAATGTCATATGCCAGACTGACATATACTACAGAAAACCAACAAACATGTCAAATATTATTGACCTACCACTTATAGCTATTTAGAAATGGACTTAATAAGAGAAACTTAACATGGTTGCTAGACCGTGAAATTGAGGTCAAAGACAGGTCATATGCCAGACTGACATATACTACCCAAGACCAACCTACATATCAAATATTATTGACCTACCACTTACAGTTATTGAGAAATGGACTTAATCAGAGAAACTTAACATGGTCACTAGACGGTGAAATTGAGGTCAAAGACAAAATTCATATGCCAGACTGACATATTCTACCCAAGACCAACCTACATACTAAATATTATCTATGTACCACTTATAGTTATTGAGAAATGGACTTAATCAGAGAAACTTAACGTGGTCACTAGACCATGAAATTGAGGTCAAGGACAAAAGTCATATGCCATCCTGACATTTACTACCCAAGACCAACCTACATATCAAATATTATCTACCTACCACTTATAGTTATTGAGAAATGGACTTAATCAGAGAAAGAGAAACTTAATGTGGTCACTAGACCATGAAATTGAGGTCAAGGACAAAAGTCATATGCCAGACTGACATGTACTACTCAAGACCAACCTATATACCAAATATCATTGACCTACCACTTACAATTATTGAGATATGGATCTAATCAGAGACACTTAACATGGTCACTAGACTGTGAAATTGAGGTCAAGGACAAATTTCACATGCAAGACTGACATATAATACAGAAGACCAACCTACATACTAAATATTATCTACCTACCACTTATAGTTATTGAGAAATGGACTTAATCAGAGAATCTTAACATGCTCACTAGACCATGAAATTGAGGTCAAGGACAAAAGTCATATGCCAGACTGACATGTACTACCCAAGACCAACCTACATATCAAATATTATTGACCTACCACTTATAGTTATTGAGAAATGGGACTTAATCAGAGAAATTTAACAGGGTCACTAGACCATGAAATTGAGGTCAAGGACAAAAGTCATATGCCAAACTGACTTGTACTACTCAAGACCAACCTATAAACCAAATATCATTGACCTACCACTTATAGTTATTGAGATACAGATCTAATCAGAGAAACTTAACGTGGTCACTGGACCGTGCAATTGAGGTCAAGGTCACATGATCTAATGTCCGTCAGGTAGCACTTGATTAGTACTACCACTGGACCAAAAATGATGTTCCTACATCAAAGGGTTTTCAAAATATCCTGTATTTAGTAAAAGTTAATGCTGTCGCCGTCATACTTTGCACACCTATGTCTCGCTTTCGTCGCGGGCAAGACAAAAATATTGTGAAGTTGTTTCTTGTCAGATTTTGATGAAATTTGTTTCAGAAGACAAAGAATTGTTTAAATTTCATTTGTTTATTTTGGCATTATTTTTGGTATGCCCATTCTTATGTTCTCACAATTTAAACACTAAGTAAAAATCCTTTCCTCTTGATTTCTATTAAATTTCAACTAAAATGAAATTGTAAAATATTTCATATGTCATTAAATCATGACACAATAAGAATTTATCATGATAAAATTTGGAACACATGAACAATTAAAATCTATATAATTTATAATTTTTTTAAACAAACTTCATCAAAATCTGTTGGGAAATAACTTGAAAAAGATGTGATTTTATATGAAATTCACATTAAAAATTGTTTTTGATGTAAAGTTATGGCACAACAGTGTACTCTCTTAGTAATCTAATCTACCTCCGTTACTGCCTGAAGTCTTGTAAGATACATATCCCTGATTGTTTCTGCTTCTCCTCCCAGACAGGCCAACACAGACATTCTAGATACCTGTAATATATCAAAGAGGATTCAAGCTTTTTACATCCTTAATTAAAAGCCTATTTACATGTACATATGTATGATTGGCCCTTTATTAGCCAATAATTCCAAATATAATTGTAACGTTCATTTTCATTGGTCAATGTCATGAATAGCAAACGGAAATATTTTTCGATATTTCCGTTTGCCGATTAATCGGCTCCGAAAAAATTAAGTGCAACAAATAAATATGTCGTTGACATGAATCACACAGTTTTTATCGTACAAAACTGGAATTATAAGGATTAAACACTGATTTTTAGGAAATTATGTATGTATTTACTCCGGCAGCTCACTCATAAACTTAACATTTATTCAGTTTGTGAGTGAGCTGCCGGAGTTTATACATAGATAATTTCCTAAAAATGAGTGTTTAATCCTATAATATATTAAAATCACAATAGTATTTGATTTAAAGACCGTCAGTAATTATCATTCTGGCAGCTCTTTGCTTGTAAAGGAGGAGTACCTGAGAACCTATTTTTGAGAAAACCATTTTTCTTTGTGGTAAAGTATCGTACAAGAAACAAATTTACAAGTATATACCATTGCCAATCTTTTCAACAACAGACATGCCAATGTTGGTAGTCTAGGATTATGTCTATGGTATATGTACTGGGCTATTGTAGATACAATGTGGTGTGTTTGTCTCCCTGCAGGCTGTGATGAGAGAGCATTTTCCATTGGAGAGACTGGTAGGTCAGGTGACTTGAGAAGCAGCAAACGATTAAGGACAGAAAATGACATCTGGATCAACTGGATAATTTCTGTACCCATACCTTCATCAACAATACTGAAAAATAAAAGTGAAACCAATCTTTAATTACACTTTGCACTTAATTCTGTAGAAAGTTACCTCCTTTATTGTGTCAATGCCCGATTATGTACCAATAATCTCTAACAAAATGATAGTACAGTATCATTCTGTAGATACTTACCTCCCTTGTTGTGCCAATGCAATTTCTATGGTGTCTGACCCAGTACCAATAATATCTAACAAAGCTCTTCCTGCTTCAGTAAACAAAATACTATATACACACACTTGTTGTAGCTGTGGTCTGAAAAAAAATCAAACCTATATTACTTTTACTTCAAATTTCAATCCATTCTTTTCTTATTTAAAGCATTTGAAGTTTTTTGTCTTTAAATACTTGAAAGCTCTCAAAGGCAATATTATGAGGAACAATCAATGAAGGGGGTCCTAAGGGGGGGCCTGTGTTCAATGTACACAAAATATTAAATGGCTTATACAATGTAAGAAAATAGCCCTACACATTGAAATTGGTGTGTCCCTTGTACAATGCATGTTTTGTACAAAGAATTAATAAAGATCTTGCATCATGTATGAAAATAAACAAGAGGCCCTCAAGAGCCTGTATCGCTCACCAGGACCATGGCTGACATAAATAAAAGGCATTTCCAATAGGAAAAACAAAACACAAAATTTAGCAGAATACTTTTTTTTCCTAAAATTACAGTGTTCTTGTTTGGTTTCCATGGCAACCAAAAGCTCCACCATCTATTACCACCCATAACAGAACACCATTCAAAATAAATTTGGGCAGGGGTTCCCCTTATAATCAAGGTAATACACATTGCTGAAATTAAAACATTCAAACCACAATTCAAATAAAAATTCAACAAGAGGCTCTCAAGAGCCTGTATCGCTCACCTGGGTCATGGCTGACACAATAAGTCAAATTAATCACAACGTTTAAGGTTCTCATTTTCAAATTTGTTTATTAATGTTTAAGAGTCTCATTTTGAAGTTTGCTGATGTTTATTAATGTTTAAGGGTCTCATTTTGAAGTTTGCTTATGTTATATGATCCAGAATTAAACTATGTTCCCCACTGGCAGCTATTTTTTGATGAGGCGTAGACCAACTGTCACCTTTCTTGAAGAAGACCATGTAAGGATCATTGTGCCTCACTTTGGTTCCAATTGGCATAGCATTTTCAGAGGAGATGTTTAAATGATTTCCCATGGGGTCCAAGGTTAAACAATGTTCCCTGCTGACTGCCATCTTGGATGCTATGAGGACATCCAGACACATTTTATGAAGGGGACCAAGTAAGGACCATTGTGACTAAGTACGATTCTAATTGGCCATGTACTTTCAGAGGAGAAGATCTTTGAATATGTTCCCCTATAGGGTCCAATGTTAAAAACATGTTCCCTCCTGGCGGCCATCTAGGATATATGATGTGGACTTGCAGAACACATTTTTTAAAAGGGGCCACCTATGGACCATTGTGACTAAGTTTGGTTCCAATTAGCCCAGTATTTTCAGAGGAGAAGATTTTTGCAATATTGTCCAATTTTGGACCAAGTTCCCGCTGGCGGCCATCTTGGATGACATGCAGACTTGCCGGACAAAATTTTCAAAGGGGACCACCGATGGACTATTGTTACCAAGTTTGGTTCTAATTGGCGCAGTAGTTTCAGAGAAGATCTTTGAATGCTTTCCCATTTGATCCAATGTTAAACTGTGTTCCCTGCTGGCGGCCATCTTGGATACGATACAGACTTGCCAAACATTTTTTTTTAGATCTCCATGGCATAGCCATGCAGCTAGCTACAAAGTTATATATGCATTGAAGCTTAGATGCCACTTCAATATTAACTGAGAGAGATACTTGCATTATGGGCAAGCAAACAGAACTAAACAAAACAATATAAAATTATATACAATTATCATTAAATTGTGAAATAAGTATAGTTTATGAAAGTATATTTGCAAAAAATTGTAAAAATCTGTACAAAAACACTTTTTACTCATGATTATGTAGCAAATAATTATTTCTTATAAAGTGATAGCAGGGAATTTCTCTAAAACTCAAGAGAGAAAAGTAAACCAAAGAAGATTTGAAAGCAGAATTTAAAGGGAAATAACCATATGGCATTGAAAAAAAATTTTTTTGGTGAAAAAAGTCAATAACTACAACACAGGCAGTTGGATTTTCTTCAAAACTTCAGAGTTTGTAGATCTTGATATGCTGAACATTTTTCAAATTTACACTTCACCTCTATCTGTTACAGTTTTTGAAATAAAAAATAAAAAATGCATAAATTTTGAAAATTTGATGGAAAAAGGGCTATAACTCTGAGACGGTTTTTCCGATTTTCTTAAAAATTGCAGGGCAGATAGATCTCGTCATTCTGAACAATTCTGTCAGATTTTTGATATCTGCAACTGTTTTGAAGTTATTTGCCAAAAACAGCATTTTACCCCTATGTTCTATTTTTAGTAACAGCGGCCATGTGTTCGGTCCTCAGACTAACCGAACACATTTTTTGAACTACATACTCTGGTGATGACCCAGGCCAAGTTTGGATTAAATTGGCCCAGTGGTTTCAGAGGAGAAGATTTTTGAAGAAAAGTTTACGATGGACGGACGGACGGACGACAGACGCCACGGACGACGGACGCCAAGTGATGGCAAAAGCTCACCCTGGCATAGCCAGATGAGCTAAAAATTTGGGAATAGGCTCTAATTGTACTAGTAGTTTCTGAGAAGAAGATCTTTGAATACAGTGGAACTCCCGAAAACTGGCCCCTCTAAAAACCGGATCCCTCTAAAAACCAAACTATATGTTTCAGTCCGGAATTTTCACCTATATAAATGGGTTAAAATTTCTTCCGAAAACCTGCCCCTCCGAATTCCGGCCGTAAAGATCAGTCCCAAACGTATATTTTCATTTAAAATTCAACTCTGAAAACCGGAGGACTATTTTCGAGGACAGTGAAATCGACCAAATTTATTCAACATGTCACGTGTCTCTTGACATTTTCATTGATAAATAACTGTATTTAGACAGATTACCCACAATATTAATTGTAATTCACAAGAATACAGGAAAAATATACTATAATGGTTAATTAACAGCCTAAACCGACAATACAGATCATATATAACACTTCCGTTGTTAGTGTTCGGATCGAAAAAACCGGATTTCAGAACCTACGTAAACCAGAACCTCTTAAAACCGGCCGATTTCTTTGGTCCCGACAGGGGCTGGTTTCGGAGGTTCCACTGTATATATTCCATAGGGTCCAATGTTAAAACTATGTTCCCGCTGGCAGCCATCTTGGATGAAGTACGGACCTGCTAGATACCTTTTTTTGGAAGGGACCATCTCAGGACCATTGTGACTAAGTTTGGTTATAATTGGGCCGATAGATTCTGAGAAGAAGATCTTTGAATGTCTTTCCATGGGGTCCAATGTTAAAACTATGTTCCCCGCTGGCAGCCATCTTGGATTAGGTATGGACCTGCCGGATACCTTTTTTGGAAGGGACAATCTAAGGACCATTGTGACTAAGTTTGGTTATAATTGGACTGGCAGTTTCTGAGAAGGAGATCTTTGAATGTTTTTCCCATAGGGTCCAATGTTAAAACTATGTTCCCCGCTGGCGGACATCTTGGATTAGGTACGGACCTGCCAGATGCCTTTTTTGGAATAAACCATCTAAGGGCCATTGTGACTAAGTTTGGTTATAATTGGACTGGTAGTTTCTGACTAGAAGATCTTTGAATGTCTTTCCCATAGGTTCCAATGTTAAAACTATGTTCCCCGCTGGGGGCCATCTTGGATTAGGTACGGACCTGCCGGATACCTTTTTTGGACCAAACTATCTAAGGACCATTGTGACTTAGTTTAGTTCTAATTGGACTGGTAGTTTCTGAGAAGAAGATCTTTGAATGTCTTTTCCCATAGGGTCCAATGTTAAAACTATGTTCCCCGCTGGCGGCCATCTTGGATGAGGTACGGACCTGCCGGATACATTTTTTGGATGGGACCATCTAACAAACATTGTGACTAAGTTTGGTTATAATTGGGCTTGTAGTTTCTGAGAAGATCTTTGAATGTGTTAAAACTATGTTTCCCGCTGACTGCCATCTTGGATGAGGTATGGACCTGCTGGATACAATTTTTAAAGGGGACCACCCAAGGACTATTGTGACCAAATTTGGATTAAAATTGGCCCAGCGGTTTCAGAAGAGAAGATCTTTGAATGTAAAAGTTTATGCCGGAGGGATGGACGACAGACGGACGACAGACACAAAGTGATGGCAAAAGCTCACCCTGGCATAGCCAGGCCAGCTAAAAATGGCCATGTAAGTTATAGGAAAATAGCCCTTTACCACTCTCAATGAACTCATACCAAACATACCTGGGATGTTGCACATTTTGGCAAATTCTTTTTGTAGTTGAACATATGTCATAGATATATATACATGAATTACATTTAATAAACAAATAACTTACCTGTTCAATTCATTTTTCTGCTTTCTATTCAAATGTGTCAATATTTTGTGAAAAATTTCTAAACAAGTATGACCTATAAAGAGAAAAAAATATTTCCTGTCAATAACATAAAAAACTTACATATTCTTTTATATAATTTACTTATACTATTATTTGCTCTACCTTTGTTTTAAGAAATACGGAATCATGAGAGGTGTTTGTAAAATACCTTTAATCAATTTTGATGTCTATTGACAATCCTGTGTCCATGGAGACAGTAAAGTATGGATGTAGCACTGATCCATAAAATACAGTGGAACTTCTCTACACTGGTCCCTCAGAAAACCAGCCAACCTCAGTAAACTGGTCACAAAATTTGATCAGAGTACTTGTCCAATTTGGGGCAAATTCGAAAAAATTTTTTTGTAGTCAAACCAGTACCACAACCTATCTTGCATTTGATGAAAATCCTACATTCATGGAGACATAAGAACATGAATGTAGCCTTCATCCACAACGGTCAAACTAGTACTACAAGCTATTTCAACTCGCTATGAGGTATTTGCCCTTTACTTATTGTTATTGGCCTCTTGCTAACTTCAAGATGAATACCACAAAAAACTGTTCCGTTCTCCTTTTATCCAGGGAGTTATACTCATGGATGTTTATTTTGCAAATTAAGCAATAACAGTACATTTTTTAATATCCTGGGGTGTCAAACTTAGATTTGTCAGCAAAAATGCAGTTTACAGTTGACACATAGCGCAGTCTGTAAACAGATATTTTTGACAGTTAAATCAAGATTGACACCCTTTGATATTCAAATAATGTACTGTTACTGCGATTCTAATGCAATTTAACAGTTTCATTTCTTATCTATATTTAAAGTAGGTAAGTGAACAAGGAAGCAGATTAAACAGGGAACCTGCTTTGTCTGAGGCATGTACATAATGCAATTGACCGTCAGTTTTGACCAATCAACTGATCTGTTACATAAATGTTTCATTAGATTTTTTTTTTAATCCGTCTGCAAACATTTTGTTCTCATAACTCATCATTGGCTGAGATTTATTTTTCACATTACATCTACCAATATTATTTTGTTACAATGAAAAAAAAACTTTTTTTAAAAATTTTGTTCACATTAAACTTTGAATTTTGTATACATGACACTTACCTATTTGTTCCCGTTTTGTTGGTAACACATATCTCCACTTTTGAAACACTGGAAAGACTTCCCTGAGCATGTATAACATAGGAGCCATCAATTCATTCTCAATACCAAGCTGGTAGAATGGCTGGAACAAAGGGTGAAATATTACACCTAAATGTAAACTTGTCATAATCTTTGTGAAAGAATATATATATATACAGCCTTTTCTTCATAATTTGTTGACAAAATAGGATAAAAGTCACATTGAAGAACTTGAAGCAATAAATAATGGTTACTGTTGATTAATAATACTTTTATGAAGTTTTTATTATAGGGAATGCTTTCTGCTGTAGTCTTTTCACTGGCAGACTGTCTTGAAGTGAACATGCGACTATACTTGTATTAGATCTGACATCAGACTGAGTAGAGAGCATGTGACTGTACCTGTATTAGATCTGACATCAGACTGAGCAGAGAACATGTGACTGTACCTGTATTAGATCTGACATCAGACTGAGTATAGAACATGTGACTGTACCTGTATTAGATCTGACATCAGACTGAGTAGAGAACATGTGACTGTACCTGTATTAGATCTGACATCAGACTATGTAGAGAACATGTGAATGTACCTGTATTAGATCTGACATCAGACTGAGTAGAGAACATGTGACTGTACCAGTATTAGATCTGACATTAGACTCAGTAGAGAGCATGTAACTGTACCTTTATTAGATCTGACATCAGACTGAATAGAGAACATGTGACTGTATCTGTATTAGATCTGACATTAGACTCAGTAGAGAATATGTGACTGTACCTGTATTAGATCTGACATCAGATTGAGTAGAGAACATGTGACTGTACCTGTATTAGATCTGACATCAGACTGAGTAGAGAACATGTGACTGTACCTGTATTAGATCTGACATTAGACTCAGTAGAGAACATGTGACTACCTGCATTATTAGTGACATTGGACTACTTAGAGAACATGTGACTGGACCTGTATTATTAGTGACATTGAACTACTTAGAGAACATGTGACTGTACCTGTATTATTAGTGACATTGGACTACTTAGAGAACATGTGACTGTACCTGTATCAGATCTGACATCAGACTCAGGAGAGAACATGTGACTGGATAATGTCCTTGGGTTAATTCCGATCCTGCTAACAACTGACCATATGATCCAGCACTAAGTTCCTGTCCACTAAAATATTTATGCATCACAATTGATTAATACATCATAGATGAAACATACATGTACTTTATTTTTAACATGGCTGTTTAATACTCTACTATAAGGCCTATAATTCCCTTTCATTTTAAACTTTCAGGTTCTCTTTGATTACATCCCAAAAAATTTCAAAATTCCGAAAATTTGAATGTCATAATCCTTGGAAGACATGTTTCCAGAGATAATGGATATTCAAGCATAATTGGCCATTTAAGAAACCAAGGAGTTATGGGTATAGTGATAATATTTCTAATTTTGGTGTACAAACAAACCATTTTCAACCAATGATGTTACCTTATTTATGTCTGTAGTGTAGCCAATCAAAATATTTTGGTGTACGCTCTAAACACAATTCTTTAGTTTCTGGAATGGTGAATTAAGTTAAAAACCTGGGTGGCGGTAGAAAGACAAACCATGCATGAAATCTTTTATTTCTTTTTCTATGTGTTTCTAAAGTGGAAGTTCCCAATCTACCCTTGACCCAATCAAAATCTTATTAAAGTGACCCCCATCCAACACACACAAACATCCACAATTATTTCTGGACAGCCCTAATCTCTATGACTAGTAATAATGATTTAAGATCAGACACCCTTGATGTAGGTATATAACATTATGTTTTTTTTATAAGGAAAAGTCCTGATATTATGATTATTCAGTGTAAATACTGTTATCATGCATTTTAATAAAAATTTACTTGAAAGATTTGAGTTCCTAGATTAAAAGCAAGAGAAATAAAAGAACAAGTCATGATTTAACAAGATGACTTTCGTCTCATAGTAGACAGACACAATCTGCTGCCTTTTGTAGGATGAGAGCACACAGTCTTACAGTTCACACAATGTACATGTTTGAAAAGTATGACATTATTCTGATAAAAAGAAGATAGGATATTGCTCTTGCTCTTTAAAGCTACCAGCTTAACTAATTTGTAGGAGTTTTCTGAACAAGAACATGAGGCTCTCAAGAGCCTATATCACTCATCTGGACCATGGCCAACATTCATAGTCTAAATAACCTCAATGTTTATAGAGGGTGTAATTTTTCAGTATTTTAATACAACTTGATGGCCAAAAATCAAACTATGTTCCCTACTGGAGGCACTTTTTCATACTGAAAAGTATACATTATTCTGATAAAAAGAAGATAGGATATTGCTCTTGCTCTTTAAAGCTACTAGCTTAACTAATTTGTAGGAGTTTTCTGAACAAGAACATGAGGCTCTCAAGAGCCTATATCACTCATCTGGACCATGGCCAACATACATAGTCTAAATAACCTCAATGTTTATAGAGGGTGTAATTTTTCAGTATTTAAATACAACTTGATGGCCAAAAATCAAACTATGTTCCCTACTGGAGGCACTTTTGGATCTAATGCAGACTTACTGGACACATTAATCAAAGGGGCTAACAAAGGACAATTGTGAACAAGTTTTGTTCCAGTTTGAAAAGTAGTTGCTAAGAAAAGGATCTTTGAATTTATTTTACTGTAAGGTACAATGATAAACTAGGTTCCCACTGAGGGCCATCTTGGATGAGGTGTGAATTAGCAGTACATAATTTTTTTAATTTTGTAAACCAACAAATTTTCACAATGACTTTTATCCGGGAACTATTACTTTGGCAGAATTTAATCGTTTTCACAATTCCCTCTTTACACACAAAGATAAGTTTGCAACTATTTCATTTTGTGATATTTTCCTTCCCATAATAACAATACTAAACCATTCACTTATATAGTTGGTTTGCAGTAAAGTGACCAAGTTTGGTTCCACTTGGCTTTATGGCTTCAGACAAAAAGATCTTTGAATGCTTTCCCATAAGGCCCAATGTTAAACTATGGTGCGGCTTGCCTTCTGGTGACGACCTTGGATGAGATGCGAAATTGCCTGACACACCTTTCAAAGGGATCAAAAAAGAATAATTGTGACAATTATCAGTTCCAAGCTGCCCATCAGTTTCAAGGGAAATCTTCAAATGTGTTTTCTTGTATGGTCAAATATTACACTATGTTCCTTGCTGATGGCCATCTTGGATGAGATGTGGACTTGCCAGATACATTTTCAAAGGGGACCATCAAAAGATCCTTGTGGTAAAGCTTGGTTCCATCTGGTCAAGTGGCTTCAGAGGAGAAGATTTTTTTATTAAAAGTTGAAATAAGACATATGGACAAACGCCAAGTGATGGCAAAAGCCTAACCTTAGCCAGGAGAGATAAAAGCAAAAACTTTCAAACCAGAAAAAGAATTTTAATCTTTGCAATTAAAACTTTCCAGTTGTGTTAAGAATTCAGATTATTAACACTCCAAATCACATAAAATAAATATTTGTCTTCTGTTAGCAGCTATATATTTCACACTTTTTTATAATGCATGGAAAAGAGCACTCAATTTAGCCTTCCACTATGCCGATTAAATACTTACCCTGGAAACATAATTATATATGTTCTCTGTATTTGTATACTTTAAAATTGTAAAGTAGGAAATTCAATGACACAAGATAAATGAAATTTCGAACATGATAAATATTGACATGTAAATAAAAGCATAGAGTTTCAGTTTCAATATGTTTTATTCATGAAGAATGTAAAATAATTCAAACATGCAGGACAGATAAATCTGCATATGCCTTATTATTTTTGCAATTCAAATTCACCAATTTTTAAGACAAAATCTGGAAGATTTTACAGAAAAGGGGCAATAACTCCAAAATGGTTGGCAGATTTTCTTTAAATTGCAGGGTATGCAGATTTTGTCATGCTGATCATTCTTACTCTATGTCAGATTTTTTTTTACATTTGATGATTTTCACCGTATTTTCCAAAACTGTAATTTACTCTCGTTCTATTTTTAGCAACAGCAGCCATGTTGTTCGGTCTCGTGCAATAATTGACACAAGTTTAAGAGTAGATACCCTGGTGACAATTAAGACAAAATTTAGTTCAAATTAGGTAAACAGTTTCAGAGAAAGATTTTTTATTAAACATTTATGATGACAGACTAAATGTGATGGCATAAGCTCACATGGCCTTTTAGGCCGCCAGGTGGACTAAAAAGGAAACAAAATACACTTAAATTTATGTCAAGGGATGCAAAACATACCTTAATACTTCAGAAAAATTATCCACATTTCCTGTTAAGTAAGGCAGCAATCCTGTTTGTTTCATGCTGTGCCATACCTAGAGAATTGAATATTGCACCTGTTATGACTTAATTGGATAATGCCATGAAAGTAAGGTAGCCAGAGTGCTTGAAAGTTTAAAGAGAATTCTTTTTTTGTTGTTGACATTGTTATTTTGAGAATTCCTCCAGTTTTATTGCATAGAAATTTTCACTGTTAAACAGAATTTTGTTTACAGTTCCTTCTAATAATTATGAACAATTTTATGACTTGTGACTTCCATATTACAATGTATGTAAATCTAAACACAAACCAAAAATTTACTCTATATCTAATCTGCTTTGAATTTTAAGAGCGAAAATTTCTGAAACGTTCTTAAATTGTGACAAAAATGAAACCACTGAAGATAATTACAAACAGAAACTGCATATTAACCTCCTTATAACAGTGGAAACTTCATGAAAATCAAATAAGAACCGAGTTCTAGAGAATTTTTTTTAAACAGAGCCTGTTCTAATATATTCTAATTGCTATTGCAGGGTCGTTTTAACCTGGAGAAAGGATGTTGTCTCCTTGACATTTACCCCATTTCCTTTCTTTTTCATATAGAATCATAGAAGTTGACTGACACTTGACACTAGGCTGTATAAACCAGAAATTAATTCAAAATGCTTATCCATGATTATATATATGCCTTGCAACAAAAAATTCAGACAAGCTTGAAATTCAGAAAATCTAACAAAAGTCATAATAAATACTAAACTGAATATTTCTACATGTTATACCAGTCAGCAATAGCCAAGGATAATCTTTCAAAACTAACCTGTTTAGGGTGTTTTTTTGCCACACAGTTCAGACAATCTACACAGGATGCTATAAGGTCTAGAGGTGCTGGGTTAAATCTTGTAAATCTTAGATAATAAAAAATAATTCCCTATTAAATGCAGGTGCTGGCAAAACACATTGTCATCTTCAATTCAATTTCAAAATCTACTTGTATTTTAATAGTAAAGATATTTGACACCATGATTACATTGTTCATTTGAATATCATTTCCAACATTCAGGACAAAATGCTCATGTAAATTGAATAATGGGTTCAAGCTATGCTTTCGCCAAACATGAAATTTACTGACGGCATTCTTACCATATCAAGTCACTAACAAACTGTCTGATATATCATATCCCCGGCTTGATAACAGTCGAATGGATATGAAGTAAAACAAGCAAACAGTAGAGTGGTAACTGACAATTAGTTGTTAGAATATATATCTTGTGACAACAAATTGATAACTCTAGTAACATAATCTAAATGGCATTTGTATAATCAAAGAAAACATATATCTAAAAATAGTAATGGTGCATTACATGATACCCTGCCACGTTTCACAATATTTCTAAGTTATAAGTGGCATAACTCCAGAAGTATGTGTACAGATACACCCAAAATTATACTTGGCCTGTGTTTTGTGGTAAACAATTTACATACCAAGTTTGAAGACAGTATGTAATTTCATTCACAAGTTATGAGTATGAAACCCTAAAATTTGCAAAATTTCAAAGTTTCAAGGGGCATAACTCCAAAACCCCTTGGACCTTTGAACCAAAATCGAACTAGACTTGAGTTTTACGGTAAACAACTAACATACCAAGTTTGAAGACCTTAGATTATTTCGTTTACAAGTTATCAGTCGGAAACCCTAAAATTTGCAAAATTTCAAAGTTTCAAGGGGCATAACTCCAGAACCCCTTGGACCTCTGAACCCAAAATCGAACTTGACCTCAGTTTAATGGTAAACAACTTACATACCAAGTTTGAAGACCTTGTGTTATTTCTTTCACAAGTTATCAGTCGGAAACCTTAAAATTTGCAAAATTTCAAAGTTTCAAGGGGCATAACTCCAGAACCCCTTGGTCCTCTGAACCCAAAATCGAACTTGACCTGAGTTTTGTGGTAAACAACTTGCATACCAAGTTTGAAGACCTTGTGCTATTTTTTTCACAAGTTATCAGTCGGAAACCTTCGGGGAGGGACGGACGGACACACGACTGAGGGTATCACATAATACCTCGCTACTTCGTGTGGCGGGGTATAATCAAAGCCCCAAAGGGACTGGTGGATTAGTGACTATGATGGCAATGATCAGTATCTAATCTATTGATATTTTATGTACACTGTCCAATAGTGTCCATGTATGATATGAATAATTGCCTGTCTTTGTTGTGCATAATTACTCATTTTTTACTATGGGTCTAATTATAATGATGATATCAAAACCAAGAAAGGTACAAAAACCATGTTTTGCTCATCAAGAAAATTAACATGCCTTTCTGACGGTCAGCAAGTATTTACTGGTGGCCATCTTCATTTGATCACACCAGCCAATCAATGGCAATCAAACCATTAAAGACAATATTCAAAGAATTTTGATTTTATACCAGGAACCTACTACATATTAAATGGGTTCCCTGCTGTACACTCAACATAGACTAAACAATGACAGCACCATCTTGATCAAGTACAGTTTGAAATTTAATTCTAAAGAAGAGACCTGAATGAAAGGTTTGTGAATGCTGACAAGACGCAAAAGCTGACAAGACATGAGCAGCAATACCCTGCTCTTTATGGAGATAATAATTCGTCCAAGAAACACACGAAGACATGAAAACGATGATCTGTGCCAAGTTCTTTGTGCAACAATGCATCTCAATTTGCGCTATGATATACATTCTCATGCAATTGAAAAATGACTGTTATGCATTGTAAATACTCAAATGACATTATCTCAAGTTTTGTTTGACCAGACTCTGATCAACGGCAATTAACACGCAACACCCCGGACTGAACAATTTGTTGGACAAACGGCAATCAACAGATCAACACCCCTGCCTGATCCTATTTCGAATTTAGTCAATTCCAACCCCGATCGATGCAAAATATCTGTAACATAGTTAGCTTAGCGTTAACGCTTGTACCACCCAAGTGCAGAGAAGTAGCCGTAAAGCATTGACGTTCATCTATTGCTTGACATTTATTATCTACTTGTTTCAATGCCAGGTTAAAGATGCACATAAACATTGTAACCTTTCTTCAATGATGTCACCTACCTTGTTATTCTACGAAGTTCTTGATTCTTCAAAACATATTTGGATTTGGATTATTGTGTTTACCTAACGACCATTCTACAAGATGGATAAAACCCGATGTTTCCTGAAGCTACCTGATGATGTTAACTTTATATTAAGAAGTCCCAAGACTATATAATGGACGTTAACTTTATCTTGGGCGGTCTTTAGACAATAGTGCTTGTTCGTATACACAACGCTTGAACTTATTAAGCTTAATGCTTTATTGTTTCACTGTATGATTGTCTAATATGTTTTTCTTCAATAGAACATTTGTCATATAATAGTGTTTTAAATCATGGATTAGCCTACACCCATATCTGAGCCCCGCTGTGTTATATATCACCTGTTTTGGAATATGCACCTTGACAACTGTTTCCAGGTAATACTTTGTATTTACCGATGTACGACTCCTTCAGTAATTTGTTTTGAGTCGGCCATTACATGTATACCGAACGCGGACCTCGGAGAAGACACTAAATGACAATCGCAACAAGTATAATGGAACAGCCAACGTGGAACAGCCGTACTTTTCCATTCATTGATAACTAGAAATGCAAACATTACGTCTTCCGTAGATTGTAAATAATGGACTGTTGTTCTCGACGGCTAATGAATTAGATTTTTTATTTCCAATGCGTTGGTCTTTTATGATTTATTTCAAAACAGCCACATCGTTTCATTGCCAGTTCAGGGAAGTACGCTTACGCCATTCATACAAATGTAAATAAAGGCATCGGTCTTCCATATTCATACATCTACACACAAAATTTTATGAATGGGAAATTCATTCGGTGATTAATTAACGAATTCTGGCACCATTTAAGTGTTGAAAAGTTCGGGCAATCAAATTAATGTTCAATGAAAATAGACTATTGAGTGTCAGAGTTTTTATGAGATCAGAAAGATGTGTACGAGGTTTCCTGAAAAGGATTCTTTTAGCATGGGTATGATCACTAATGTTTGATCACTAATGATTGCGTGAGATGGGTCACCTGGGTCGTAACAAAGGATAAAATTCTATCCTTTGGATAGACACTAATCCAAAAACTAGAGAATGACATGCCCCGTGCAAGTTACATTTGTATTTGTGTCTGTGTATTACCCCATCTAAACATGTGTGTTTCTATTTGTATGGACAGACAAACGATTTAACGAACAGACAGACAAGGGTAAACTAATATGCCAACCGACTTTTAGTTGCAGGGGCTTAAAACCAACCATATAAAAAAACTTTCAATCTAGAACAAAAAATAAATTTACTAACCAATTAATATATGTCGTCTAAATATGTAAACAAGCCTGAAAGATTCAATTACAGCTAATTCAGCTAGGCATGTTGTAAACAAATTACCTAGTTTGCTAGCTAAGTTTGGTTCATTGTTTGGTTTACCTATGAATGTGTATTGCTTTGAATAACAAACTCAGCTGTCCAATCAGAAACCATATTTAAATGACTTTGGTCAGTCAAGCTTGAGAGTCACACCTCCAGGTGAATTATAGACTATTCCAGATAGTATCACTCAGAAAGATGAACATATTTGTAAGCATATTTGGCTTCATGGAAATATGTTTTCCTTAGCTTGCTAACAAGTACAAAGTATGAATCTAAGTACTTTATCCCCATTACATCTATTATAAATGTCAGAAATCAACGGTGGCAACTATACTTTAAAATAGTCAAGATCACTGAATCATGAACCAAAAGAATTTGTAAACAATAAATAATAGCACTAGAGACCAGGAGAGGCAAATTGTATGTAGTCATTTAGCAGCTATAATCTCTTCATCAAGGTGTGAATTTTGCCTTGGGCATGTTAGACATTTAACTACATGGATCAATACACATTCTTAGGCTGATCTAACATAGGTAGAAAATTCACAAACTTTGATCCTACATCCTAACCTGAAATGGCTGTAAGATGTCAGGATTTTTTGTATATTCCAATTTTTTGTGGTCTTTAAGTCATTGAAAGTATGTTTCAGAGTAAATAATTGAATAACAGTGCTTCATAAGAAAACGGGTGGTTAAAATGCCTTTGCGCTGCATGCTCAGGCATCTTGACCTTGACCCTTGCTAAGGCACCCCATTTCTTACAAAGCACTTTAACTCCATTAATTACAAGCAAAATACTTAAACATTTACATACATAAAATATATAGGTACTGTTTAAGAGCAAAATTTAATTATATGTATATTTAAACTCTGGATATGGGCCATTCTCAGTGTACCATTGGTAAAATCAATAATAAGATACACCCAAGTACTCATTAAGAGAGAACAAATACATTTGAAATAAAACAGCAAAAATCCTACCTATGTAAAACTTGGTACAGACTTTCTGTGATTGGTCTCAGATCATCAATTATACCAGGATTAGATGACATCATGGACTTGATAAACTGTATTATTAGTGTCACTTTAGTAACTTGCTGTAAGGATACATTTCCTGAAATATTCATGTATTTTTCAGATTTAATACCAATTGCATGTGTATATAATGATAGAGTTATTATATCTATCCCTCTGTATGCCATAAATAATTGTTCACATTTTTTTCAGTTTCACAAACTGGTAATTGGTGTGCAGCTTCATCATTTAGACCTTAAAAAGGTCTACTGTAGTGGTATTTCAAATACAATTCTAAATTCATCATACCCTTTTTGTCTACAGCCTGTTGAAATTACATTACATTTGGAGAGCAGATTGACTACCATGCATTGTTTGCCACATGATAGATCAAACTTAACATACTGGATCTCAATTGTTAACCAAGATATTTAAATTGATATCATGAATTTTTCGTAACATCTGGCTTCTTATGTTGAAAATGATGTAACAGTGTGTGTGCAGCTTGATTAGGAGGATTACAGTCAACCATTTATCTTCTGTGGACATAACATGAATAACAAACTACTAACCAGTTCCATAAGATATCTGGTGTAATAGTCCTTCTATTTCACACAGTAGTAGTTCCCAGCCATTATATGTCACATCCCACTGTATTATAGGTCCTTCATCTGGCTTACCTACAAATAAATAATAAAATCAATAATAAGCATACTTGTCCTTTAAACTCCTCTCCTCTTTGTTACAGCCCTTTGATTTTTTTGTTAGAATCGTAATTAAATTTATGTGTATTTCTTTCTTTATATTTTCAAGATACAATGTATGCTGATTCTAGCTTTAAATTGAGCTATATAAATCTATCGGTAATTTGTATGAGTTTCCTTTGATCTCTTGAGGCAAATAATTTCAGTAATTGCTACTGCAAGAATACAAAAAATATTGGCAAAAAGTAACTTAAGCCACGCCTACCTTGTCAATCAGCACATCAATGTAAACAAAGAAATATACATCTACAAAAAATGCAAAGGATCACACAAATTCTTTTACTAATCAATGGTCAATTTCATGATTTCTTCAAAATTGATTTTCATTTTTCAAAATTTGTTGTATCAAATGAATTTATTAATTACAGATAAAAAGAATAATAGAAGTTTTGTTTTGGATACTTCGAATATTGTCTCCAATAATAGACTCTTCCACAAAGTGGGCTCATTCATTATTCTGGACAATATTTACTGTATCCGAAACAAACCTTCCATTATTCTACATGTATATGTATTTTCAAAGTTGGCAATCAAATTTACTGGATAATTAACTCTGATAATTTTAGTGACAATCAATTCTGAAGGATGCTATGTTTGAAATGGATGCCCCGCAAATAAATTTATCACAACAGAGTAACCCAAGTCTATCATTCATAAAATTAGTTCCCTGTAACTGAATTGTGATGAAATCCAAAATTGAACCAAAGTCATTCAACCATAAAATGTAGGTCATGGTCACCCAATTATTGGTGAAATGGGCAGATCTCTTTTAGCTGAATGTTACAGTGAAATATCATGATGCTACAATACATAGTAGTTGAGAAATAGACTTAAAACACGAAACTTAACCAAAGTCACTAAAGCATAAAATGTAGGTCAAAGCCACCTAATTTTCAATGATTTGGATAGTACTCATCAAGGCAATTAATTTCATGAAACATCATCTTCCTATAATGTGTAGTTGTTGAGAAATGGACTTAAATGCAAAACTTAACCAAAGTCACTGAAGTGTAAAATGTAGGTCAAAGCCACCTAATTGTCAATGATTTGGGTAGTACTCATCAAGGCAATTAATTTGATTAAACATCATTGTCCTATAACATGTAGTTGTTAAGAAATGGACTTAACCAGAGTCACTCAACCATGAAATATAGGTCAAAGTGTCAAACTGCAAAGTGAACTATGTAGTACTATCCAAGATCTACCTACTGGTCTACTATCATTGTTCTATACCTTACAGTTTCTGAGAAATGGACTTAAACGCAAAACTTGTATGGACGGACGTACGGACAAAAGTAACACTATATGCCACTTCCACATTCGTGGGCGGGGCATAAAAATGTGAACAATCATTATTCCGAAATTATGTCAGTTCATTGTGTTTAATTTAGTAAGTTTGTTTTATGGTACTTTGACTTTTTTCGAGAACAGCTACCCTACTATTAAGAACAAGGTAATAATTAATGGCTTTGCTTCTAATGGTCAAGGGATCATTTACCAGATTTTTTCAACTACAGTTAAAAATGCCTTTTATATACTTTTCTATATTTACACAAGAGGCTCTCAAGAGCATGTATTGCTCACCTGGGCCATGGCTGACATAGAGAGATGAATGGCATTTCCAATAAGGTCCAGAGTTTAAGCTATGTTCACTGCTAGAAGCAACCTTGGATTGGAATTTAAAATTTTGCAGAATGATTTTTTTCTAAAATTTCAGTTTGGGCAGGGGTTCCCCTTATAATCTATAAAATACATATTGCTGAAATTAACTAAATTTTGAGGCCCCTTTAAAAAAAATTGAGCAGAGGTTGCCCTCATTATCTAGTCTATACATATTGCTGAAACTGTAAATAAAATATGCAAGAGCTGCTCCATCCATTACAACCTACAATTCTATATAAAAATTGGGCAGGGGTTCCCCTTATATTCAAAGTAATACATATTGCTGAAATCAAAGCATTCAGAGACCCCTTTAAAAAAAGAAAAGTGGTAAAGATTGTCCTCATAAATTGCTGTAATTATAACATGTTTGAAAAGAAAATCAAAATCATAACCTCCCTTGGTTTAATTATCTCCCTTTTTAAAATTTTCACTTTAATTATACCTATCTTTAAATTATATACACACCCTAAAAAGTGTGTTTATGTACATAATTAGAACTATTTGATATATATATAGTACAAGAATTGTAATAAAAAGAATATTTCTGTATGAACAATAAAACTTGTGAAGCTATTTTTGTTATTAAATCATTTTAGGCTTGAATGTGTTTCTAATTTAACCATAGGTGTACCCTTCTGGTCGCCACCTTGTACTGTAAGGACATAAGGACCCTTTTTGAACAGGACCATCTAACCACAATTGTGACAAAGTTTGGCTCTTTAATTGCACTTGACTAGTAGTTTCTGAGCAGACTTTTGAATTTATTTTCCATAGTGTCCAATTTAAACTATATTCCCCACCGGCAGCCATCTTGGGTGAGGTATGGAACTGTCGGATACCTTTATTGAAAGGAATCATCTAAGAACCATTGTTACTAAGTTTGGTTCTAATTGGACTGGTATTTTCTAAGAAGAAGATATTTAAATGTGTTTTCCCATAGGGTCCAATGTAAAACTATGTTCCCAGCTGGCAGCCATCTTGGATGAGGTAAGGACCTGTCAGATACCTTTTTTAGAAGGGACCATCTAAGGACCATTGTGACTAAGATTGGTTCTAATTGGACCAGTAGTTTCTGAGAAGAAGATCTTTGAATGTGTTTTCCATAGGGTCAAATGTTAAAACTATGTTCCCTGCTGGCGGCCATCTTGGATGAGGTACGGACCTGTCAGATACCTTTTTCGGAAGTGACCATCTTAGGACCATTGTGACTAAGTTTGGTTCTAATTGGAATAGCAGTTTCTGAAAAGAAAATATTTAAATATGTTTTCCCATAGGGTCTAATGTTAAAACTATGTTCCCCGCTGGCGGCCGTCTTGGATTAGGTACGTACCTGTTGGATACCTTTCTTGGAAGGGACCATCAAAGGACCATTGTGACTAAGTTTGGTTCTAATTGGACTAGCAGTTTCTGAGAAGAACATCTTTGAATGTGTTTCCTATAGACTACAATGTTAAAACTATGTCCCCCGCTGACGGCCATCTTGGATGAGGTACGGACCTTCAGGATAGCTTTTTTTGGAAGGGACCATCTTAGGACCATTGTGACTAAGTTTGGTTCTAATTGGACTAGTAGTTTCTGAGAAGAAGATCTTTGAATGTTCCATAGGGTCTAATGTTAAAACTATGTTCCCTGTTTGGGGCCATATTGTGTAATTACAGACCTGCAGGATAGCTTTTTTTGGAAGGGACCATCTAAGGACCCTTGCGACTAAGTTTGGTTCTAATTGGACTAGTAGTTTCTGAGAAGAAGATCTTTGAATGTGTTTTCCCATAGGGTCCAATGTTAAAACTATGTTCCCCACTGGCGGCAATCTTGGATGAGGTACAGACCTGCAGGATAGCTTTTTTGGAAGGGACCATCTAAGGAACATTGTGACTAAGTTTGGTTCTAATTGGACTTGTAGTTTCTGAGAAGAAGACCTTTGAATGTGTTTTCCCATATGGTCCAATGTTAGAACTATGTTACCCGCTGGCGGCCATCTTGGATGAGGTACAGACCTGCCAGATACAATTTTTAAAGGGGACCACCAAAGGACTATTGTGCCCAAATTTGGTTCCAATTGGCCCAGTGGTTTCAGAGTAGAAGATCTTTGAATGAAAAGTTTATGAAGGACCACGGATGGACCGATGGACGACGGATGCCAAGTGATGGCAAAAGCTCAGCCTGGCATAGCCAGTTGAGCTAAAAATAAAGGGCTACGCCGAGCGCAGCATGATACGACCGCAGCATGTCGTCCACTGAAATTTGAAAAAGTGTAATTTAAAGTGAGTATGGACATAGGAAAGAGCTTGACACAATAATTAGATGGAC
>MJUU01069022.1:36303-60891 GCA_002080025.1 Modiolus philippinarum
ATTTTTCGCAAGGAATCCATTGAAAAAAACTGCATCAAAATCGGACTTAAAATAAAAAAATTATTTTTTTTGAGATTTGCCCCTGTTGGGCCCCATTTATCTCGTGAGTGGTGAAATCCGTTGGCATACTCCAGATTGGAAATTTCCTCAGGAGCACACTGAAACAAACCCCATCAAAATCCAATAAATAATAAAGATTCTACAGTCAAATATGTGAAAACACATTATTTAACCCTTTTTTGGCCCCTAATTCTGAAATGGGTGGGGCAAAAACCTAAAGGAAAAAAACGTTTCTCAAGAATGTTCCAAGAAACATCATACTAAGATTTGAAAACAATTCATCCACTAGAACCAAAGTTATGCTGTCCACAGACACGAAAATACCTAATTTTACCCCTTTTTGGCCCCTTTTTTGCCTCTTTTTCAAAAACGGGTTGGGCAGGGAACGCGAAATTAAAACCCGGGCTTATGCTTGTGCCAACAAACATCATACTAAAATTTGATAACAATCCGTTCACTAGAACTAAAGTTATGCTGTCCACAGACGCCGACGCCGACGCCGACGCCGACGCCAGCGCCATACCATAATACGACCGCAAAATTTTTGCGGTCGTATAAAAACTCCATCAAAATCGGACTAAAAATAAAAAATTGAAATTTTTGAAATTCGCCCCTTTTGGGCCCATTTATCTCGTGAACGGAACATGCCACGTGAAATCTGTGGCATACTCCAGATTTTAAATTTTCTAAGGAGTACACTGAAAGAAAACCCAGCAAAATCCGATAAATAATAAAGATTCTAAAGTAAAATATGTGAAAACACCTAAATTAACCCTTTTTTGGCCCCTAGTTCTGAAATGGGTGGGGCAAAAAACTAAAGGAAAAAAACTTTTCTCAGGAATGTTCCAAGAAACATCATATTAAAATTTGAAAACAATCTGTCAACTAGAACCAAAGTTATGCTGTCCACAGACACGAAAATACCTAATTTAATCCCTTTTTGGCCCCTTTTTTGCCTCTTTTTCAAAAACGGATGGGGCAGCGAACGCGAAATTAAAATTCGGGCTTAAGCTTGTGCCAACAAACATCATACTAAAATTTGATAACAATCTGTTCACTAGAACCAAAGTTATGCTGTCCACAGACGCCGACGACAGCCCCATACCATAATACGACCGCAAAATTTTTGCGGTCGTATAAAAATCATAAACTTGGAAAGAAAACATCTTAAGACTATAAAAACCAAGTTTGGTTGCAATTGGCTAAGTGGGTTCAGAGGAGAAGACATTTGAATGCATTTCCCATAGGGTCCCTATGTTAAACTGTGCTCCACGCTGGCAGCCATCTTGGATGAAGTACAAATGTAAAAATCACAAACTTTAAAGGGGACCACCCAAGGACTTCTGTGACAAAATTTGGTCCCCATTGGCTCAGTGGTTTCAGAGGAGAAGATCTTTGAATGCATTTCCCATAGGGTCCTATGTTAAACTATCTTCCCCCACTGGGGGCCATCTTGGATGAGATGCGAACCTGCTGGACATATGTAGAAATTGTAGTTCTGGAAAACCTCAACACTTTTGCAATTCACATTTAACCTTTATCTCAAACAGTTTTTGAAATAAAAGTAAAAACGTTAAATTGTGAAAATTCAAAGAAAAAGCGGCAAAAACTCCTATGTGGGTTGTCAGATTTCCTTCAAAATTGCAGGACATGTAGATCTTACTATGCTGACTTCACTTCTATCTTCTACCATTTTCAATATATAAGACTAAAAGTAACGAAAAACTGAAAATTTTACGGAAAAGGGGCAATAACCCCAAGACGGGTAAACGGATATTCTCCAAGATTGCAGGGCAGGTAGATCTCATCATGCTGATCATTTTAAACTCATGTCAGAATTTTGATATCAAATAGTTTTCGAGTAATTTGCAAAAAACAGCAATTTACCCCTATGTTCTATTTTTAGTAACAGCAGCCATGTTGTTTGGTTGAAGGACATAAAAATCACAAAATTGAAAGAACATACCCTGGTAATGATTCAGGCCAAGTTTGGTTAGTATTGGCCCAGTAGTTTCAGAGGAGAAGATCTTTGAATAAAAGTTAACGGACGGACGGACGGACGACGGACGCCGAGTGATGGCAAAAGCTCACATGGCCTTTGGCCAGGTGAGCTAAAAAGGGCTGTAACTCTCAGACCGGTTTTCTGATTTTCTTCAAAATTGCAGGGTAGATAGATCTTGTCATTCTGAACAAATTTACTTATGTCAGATTTTTGATATCTGCAATGGTTTTGAGTTATTTACCAAAAACAGCAATTTACCCCTATGTTCTATTCTTAGTAGCGGCTATGTTGTTTGGTCCTCGGACTAACCGAACATATTTTTTAAACTACATACTCTGGTGATGACCCAGGCCAAGTTTGATTAAATTGGCCCAGTGGTTTCAGAGGAGAAGATTTTTTTTTTAAAGTTTATGACGGACGGACGACGGATGATAGATGCCAAGTGATGGCAAAAGCTCACCCTGGCATAGCCAGGTGAGCTAAAAATGATATCCATGTAAATAAAACTTGGTACCTATTTAAATACCTGGTAAATAAAATCCAAGGATATGGAACAATTTTTCATGAATCTGAAATCTGATAACTCCCTTAAACCTGTACCTTTAATGTGTACATTCTCTTAAAAAATACATGTAAACGTATAGTGGGTGTGATTAACTATATTGTGCACAGAACCATTTCATGCATTCCACATCTAATCTCAAAACACCTTCACTAAAATTTTCTGAACTACTTGCACAATTAAATTGCTTTTATTAATTGGTCGACCTACCTTCTGCCAGAAATCTTCTGAACAATATTCTAACTGTAGTATCTGACATAGCACTTTATGCAAAATCTGGAAATAGATCAAATTCAAATAAATACTAAATGAACTAGACATCCCTGAGATGGTATCCATCTCTGTGGGCCCGCTCTAAGTGTGACCTAGAGGCCAATGGTCAAAGGTCACTAACCAAGGTTATGCAACACATCGCCTTGAGGTGATCTATCTACATGACTAATATCAAAAGCCTATCTCAAAAGAGAAAAAAGTTACAAAACAGACATGACTTTGTCATTGAAAAAGCATGAATGTGACCCTGAGGTTGAAGGTCAAGGTCAAAGGTCACCAACCAAGGTACGCAACACATCACCTTGGGGTGGTCTATCCACATGCCACATATCAAAAGCCTATCTCAAAAGAGGAAAAAAGCTATACCACGGACACGGCTTTGTCACTGAAAAAGCATGAATGTGACCCTGAGGTCAAAGGTCAAGGTCAAAGGTCACCAACCAAGGTACGCAACACATCACCTTGGGGTGATCTATCCACATGCCACATATCAAAAGCCTATCTCAAAAGAGAATAAACTGTGGACACAGGATATGTCTCACCCACCCCTACATCGCCTTAATTTGCACATTGATCTACTGCAGCAGCAATAAAAATAAAATATAATCTTTAACTGTGTTTACAATTTCCTTGGAAAAAAAGATGTGATCACTCATGTATGACCAAGAAGCTAGGGCCACCATCTGGGCGTGGAATCGGTATGTACTCCACAAGACGCAACTGCATGTCAAATATCAAGTGTCTAGGACTACTGGTAAAGGCTGTACAAACGGCTTGCTAAAAACTTAATGTGATCGTTCATGCGTGACTAAGGGGCAAGGGCCACCATTCAGGCATGGAATCGGTATGTACTCCACAAGATGCATCTGCATGTCAAATATCAAGTGTCTAGGACTACTGGCATAGGCTGTACAAACTGCTTGCTTAAAACTTAATGTGATCGTTCATGCGTGACTAAGGAGCTAGGGCCACCATCCAGGCGTGGAATCCGTATGTACTCCCCAAGACACAACTGCATATCAAATATCAAATGCCTAGGACTACTGGTATAGGCTGTACAAAGTGCTTGCTAAAAACTTAATGTGATCGTTCATGCGTGACTAAGGGGCCAGGGCCACCATCCAGGCATGAAATCGGTATGTTCTCCCCAAGACGCAACTGCATATCAAATATCAAATGCCTAGGACTACTGGTATAGGCTGTACAAACTGCTTGCTAAAAACTTAATGTGATCATTCATGCATGACTAAGGGGCCAGGGCCACAATCTAAGTAGGGATTTGAGTTGTACCCATAATAATGCAACTGCACATCAAATATTATGGACCTACAACTAATATAAGCTTGTTAATTCACAATAGTTTGCAATTGTTGATGCCGCCGTCGCCGGAAACGCTATCCCTAAGTCTCGCTTCCGCAACACTTTTCGTCGCGGGCGAGACAAAAAAGTTATAAAACGGACACGACTTTGTCATTGAAAAAGCATGAATGTGACGCTGAGGTCAAAGGTCAAGGTCAAAGGTCACCAACCAAGGTACGCGATACTTTGTCTCGAGGTGATCTATCTACATACCAAATATCAAAAGCCTATCTCAAATGAGAAAAAGTTATAGCCCGGACACGACTTTGTCATTGAAAAAGCATGAACTTGACCCTGAAGTCAAAGATCAAGGTCAAAGGTCACCAACCAAGGTACGCGACACGTCGCTTGAGGTGATCTATCCACATACCAAATATCAAAAGCCTATCTCAAAAGGAAAAAAGGTATAGCTCGGACACGATTGTTTCTGACAGATGGACGCACCGACACACGGATGGACAGACTGATTACTATGGGGCGTCTGCTACTATGTGGCGGGGCCCTTATAAAAGATTATAAAAAGTTGAAAGCCAGAAAAAGCAGAGTAAGCAAAAACAAAAGTAAATATATACTTTTTTTTTTTTTGAAACACATCTGTACAGCCTGGGCATAATGAGGGAGCTACTTTAGAAAAACACAGAACAAGATCAGACTATCTGTAAAATCTTGACTATGCTGATCAGTATTCAATATTGTTACCTGATATATTCATATGGTATACTACCTTTAGTTTCATTGCAATCAAACAAACATGTTGGAGTACTGCTACAAGAATGATAGATGGATAGCAGACATGGCATTTCTTATGGATAAATTTAACTTTAGTTGCAGAGGGTGTAACAAAAATCACGCAATGTTAAATGATATTGCAAAAAAAACAAAAAATAAAGACAATACTGGTTATTTGTATTGATAACATTCAGAAAACCCTTTCTTTTCTGACCACATTTTTACAATTTTATTTCTGAAGCAAAATATATTCTTAGACTTTTTTACTGACCTCAATTTCTCTGTTACGGCCCAATGTAGATTCTTCAAACGCTGACATGACATTGACAAACAAACTGTACAATACACACTGGGAAACAGAACATACATACTGAAAATACGAATCATAGTCTTGCTCATACACATGTATACAATGTACATGATGTTTATAATAACAAAATGTGTTTGAGACACACTGATACTTTCATAAGGAATACAAATTCTAAAATATGAAAGTCATATCACTTTACATTTAAAAGATATACCAGTGATAAAGTTTTGAATAAAGGGCTACGCCGAGTGCAGCATGATACGACCGCAGCATGTCGATCACTGAAATTTCAACAAAAGTAGTTCAAAGTGAATGTGGACACAGTAAAGAGCTTGACACAATAATTAGATGGACACAAAAAGATGCTTGACACAGTTATTAGCTGGAAACAAACTACGAAAAAAATCAACCCTTTTGATCACTTATTGATAAAAAAAACTGAGATTTGACATATTTAGAAAAATTGCAATTTTGGCCCCTTTGACCCCTTGTAGCTCTGAAACGGTAAGAGCTACGCCAAATCCGTTGACAAGCCTCTGAAAGCTTAGATCAAGGGGAATCCAAAGAAAAAAATCCCATTGAAATCCGATGAAAAATAGAAATTCCACATTATCTGCAAATTCGCAATTTTGGCCCAATCGGCCCCTCATAGCTGGGAAAGGAAACAAGTTACCAAAAATCTAATAGCTGAGTGCCATATCAATTTTTCACAAGGAATCCATTGAAAAAAAATGCATCAAAATCGGACTTAAAATAAAAAAAATAATTTTTTTGAGATTAGCCCCTGTTGGGCCCATTTATCTTGTGAGCGGTACATGCTACGTGAAATCCGTTGGCATTCTCCAGATTGGAAATTTCCTCAGGAGCACACTGAAGCAAACCCCATCAAAATCCAATAAATAATAAAGATTCTACAGTCAAATATGTGAAAACACCCAATTTAACCCTTTTTTGGCCCCTAATTCTGAAATGGGTGGGGCCAAAAACTAAAGGAAAAAATCGTTTCTCCAGAATGTTCCAAGAAACATCATACTAAGATTTGAAAACAATCCGTCCACTAGAACCAAAGTTATGCTGTCCACAGACACGAAAATACCTTATTTAACCCCTTTTTGGCCCCTTTTTTGCCTCTTTTTCAAAAACGGGTTGGGCAGGGAACGCGAAATTAAAACCAGGGCTTAAGCTTGCGCCAACAAACATCATGCTAAAATTTGGTAACAATCCGTTCACTAGAACCAAAGTTATGCTGTCCACAGACGCCGACGCCGGCCCCATACCATAATACGACCGCAAAATTTTTGCGGTCGTATAAAAAGGAGGTCTCATGCCCATGTCTAGTTTACCATTTCTTTTTATCAACTGAAAGTCTTTCCACATTGAATGTATCTGTGAAATATGTTCAAATATTCTAGAACTGATTGAAACGTCTTGCCATAAGGAAAATTCTGTGTAAAATGAAAACCTATCACTATTAAATCATTCACAAGATTTCGTTTTCCGTAAAGGGAGCCCATCTGAATACCATTGTTAGTTAAAATCAATAAACAATAGAAAAATGAAGTCTTTACTTAACTACATTTTGTAACATAAAAGGTTGTTAACTTACCGTTGTTTTACCATTGAATGGCTCAGTGTTGATCAAATTATACAGTAAATCAAATGTTCTAAGTTGTAATGCTTGATTGCCCATCTTTCTGGTAATAGTAAAATCTGATTGGTCACCATAAACAAGTCTTATTGTAGCCCAGCAGAGTAGTATGGGGCCATGACAAGGCTCTGATCCCGTGGACATCATCATTTTATCCACTTTCTGTAATCAAATAAAATCAATATGAACTTTTTTTTATTTGACAAACATGTAATTTTGGGAATTAGTTGAATTCTATGTGCTTTTAACCAACTTTTGCTTACCATTGTGATGCAACTGATGATACCTTTTGTATTTTCTATAGAGTTAGAGTTATGAATAAATCCCACGTAAGAGTGTCAAATTATTTGAGTAATTAATGTATCTAAAGTTAGAAAATTCCACAAAAAAATCGTATTTATAAAATCAATGGTTACCTTGTATAAGTTTTCATCTTTCAATATAAAATGGTCATCAAAGCTGAAAAAGAAAGACTGAGATTGTAAGGCTTTAAATACTGATAGACCATGCTAAAATGGAAAGTAAAAATTTTTTGTATAGCTGTCCTTAGTTCCAGGATTTTTATCATCAGTAGTCTTTGCATGATACTGTCAATACAGATTGATAGTGTTTACATCACTTTTGGCATAATGTTAATGTCAGCGTTATAGCATTTTTCACAACAATTTTTCTGTAGTGTTCACATAAGTTTACGTATTTGTAGTTTTCACTTCAGTATTATTGTAATACTCTAATCATTATTAATGTCCTATACTCAAATCATTTTCAATGTACAAATCCCATCAGTGTTAATTTTCATGTTCACATAATTGCAACAATGACAGTAGAGTACAGGAGGAACAAAAGTTGTGTTAGGTTCAAAAATCAAAGTTCAAAGATATGAAACTGTGGTTTAAATATCATGGCTACTGTAATGTTTACATCACTGTTACTATGGCGTATTGTAATAATAATATGAAAAAGATGAAGTATACAGTATTGTCTCATGCTTAATTTATCTAGTATTTAGATAAGGCCAAAATTAAAAAAAAATATACTCTAGATTCTTGTCCACTTAGCTCATAATAGGGGCACCTGGCCCAATTTATTTAAAACTTTTTATTTTTTTTCAAACCTTTTTTAGTTTTAGGGGTTTTAGTGCTATCAATTTAAGCTGTGTCACATGTCAAGTTTTTGATTGTGTCAGATTTTTTAACTTCTCTGGTTCTATCCATTTGAAAACATTTTTTTGTGGGGCTGTAAAAATTGGGTCCTAAGGGGATAAGAACTAGGATATTTTCAAAGATGGCCGAAATTTTTACCATGAATCCCAACAACTTAAAAATATTTGATCAGATATATAAGATAAAATTGTCAAACAATATACATTGTATTATAAACAAGACATGTTTCCTGGCCTTAGTAGAGGTAAAATGCTCTAGGATCTAATTTTGGTGCCACACTCCCTTAATTTTTGCTTTTTAGTATTCACACACTGGATTTTTATATTTGACCACCAGACTTTCATTAGCATGTAATTTTTAATGTTACACTATACCTTCCCAGCTGACTACAGACATGCAAGGCCTCCAAGTCAATAGCTTCTAACAAAATCAACACTTCTAGATATCTGAAATGAACAACAAGGTAAGGTTATCATCATATGTTGCCATTTTGTTTGATTTAAAAGAGTTTTGTACCATTATAAATAGTACTTTGTCAATACTATGAGTCAGTTTCAGTGAAGATAAACCAAGGTGATTTCTCATCACCTTGAACAGAGAATAGAGAAACCTTGATATGTGAAGTTTGATGTTTGGTGCTTTGTTGATATTATACCGTATAGTGGGTAATTTTTGCGAGGATCTATTTTTCGCTATATTCGCGAGCTTTATTGAAGCGCGAAAATAAAACCCTGCAATATATAAGTCATTATTCGTTCATACATGCTTGTCCCTCACACAATTTTCCATTTGCGAAAAATGATGACTTCTAAAATTGAATACCCCTCTTTGAGGAATGAATCGCGAAATTTGACAACCGCGAAAATTACCTGCTATACGTAATGTTATTCAGATTACAGACGGGGTGTATAGCGTGACATAGCCTGGATGTTTAGTTATATTTCCTGAGGCAAAGCCGAAGAAAAAATAATAAACATCCAGGGTATGTCACGCTATATACCCATCTGTAACCTGAATTACCTTTATATTGCGGTGAACAGCCCTGGAGACATGAAATCGTGTCGAAATTAATTCCTGTCAATTTCACCATCTTGTTTTCATGTAATGAAGTTGTCAATTTCAATGACAACTTACCTGGCAGTTTTCCAAATATATGTTGAAATGTCATCCAATTAAAAGCAGGCTTACATCTGTGAACAATAGTTTACAAAGCCTGACATGAATACATAACAACAATAGTAATGGCCTCAGTGATTGTACAAATGTACATTTAAACTAGCTATCTTCAATACTCTTCCATATAGGCCTCCATACAATTTCTAATTTTGGAGCATTATTTTATAGAAGGTTTAAAGCCAAAATAATTATTTTTCAAAATATTGTGTATTTCTGTCTTACGATATGGGTACAATAATGAAGGAAATTGCTGGAATCCAGTACATGTACATGTATATTAAAACTTTGTTTTGTATCAATAAAATAAAAGTTAGATCAAATACTGTACACCAGTTATGTTCCTGAGCAATGCAAACTTTGCAAAATAAATGAAAAAGAAAATACAGTGGAACCTCCAAAAACCAGCTTCTGTCGGGACCAAGAAAATCGGCCGGATTCAAGAGGTTCCGGTTTTCAAAAGTTCTTAAAGCCGGTCTATTCAATCCGAACACTAATACCGGAAGTGTAACATATGATCTGTAAGGTCAGTTAAGGCTGAAAGTTTTCTATTTCAGTAAATTATCCTGCCTTCTTGAAAATTTAGTCGGTAATCTGTTCAAATACAGTTATTTATCAATGAAGATGGCAAGATATACATGTATGTGACATGTTGAATAAATTTGGTCATTTTTTTTGTCCGCGAAAAAAGTTGTCCGGTTTTCAGAGTTGAAATTTAAAAGAAAATATACGTTTTGGAGCGATCTACATGACCGGAATTCGGAATTCAGAGGGGCCGGTTTTCACAGGAAATTATAACTTACATGTATTTATATAGGTATAAATTCCGGACCGAACCATATCTTTTGCTTTATAGAGAGATCCGGTATTTAGAGGGGCCGGTTTTCGGGAGTTCCACTGTAAATGAATCTCAAAAATTAAATTGTTGCAAACTGTTCTTTTTGTGTTATTTTTTTGACAGAAAAGTAAATCATACCCCAAAAATTGAACTCAGAATATGATTCATAGGGCTATTCCATTTAAATCTACCAGCCAGGGGGGGATTGCCATATATTTTAGACCCCACCACCAATAGAAAAAAATATTATTTCTACCATTAGTCAACATCAGGCTGACCCCCAGGACCAAGAGAAAAAAATAAAACTGACGTTCACCCTCTGGGTGATAAATTTTTCTGGAATAGCCCATAGAAATTAGTCATTATTAAAATTTTCAGGTTTAAAGTACTCATTCTGACTGTGAGAGTTGGATGATTTTGTCCTGAAATACAGAGATTTTAATGAAATTCATCACAGGATTTATGCAGGTCAAACATATACTGTACATGTATGGGATGTAAATGTGGATTGTGGTAATAAATTATTTCTAAACTTTTACCCAATTCTCCTGACAAATTGTTCTGCAGGTTCTCCCAAAATGTGTTTATACATCTGTCGTCTGCCAAACCCATGTACCTACAAATATTACATACATGTTTAGTAAAATGATATTTCCAACATTTTTTTTTTAATTTCCAGTGCTTGATGCTTACTCAGAAGCTCTACATACATGTAACTTTACATCCAACTGTTTTTAACACAAAAACTGACATGCAATCACTTTACATGTATAAAGTGTCTGTGTTGATTTCAATTAGCTTTGTTCATTGAAATATCCTCAAGAAATGGGGTCAAAATCAATAAGGGTAAATAAGGGGGAAAACATGATATACTGTGTAAGTATTTTTACGGGTTGCAAATTTTGTGATTTCATTCTGATTGTTTTATCTTAGTTTTGAGGACTGAAATACATGTAAATTGTGATTTTTTTATCATTTGCTCAAAGACTCATATAAATTATATTTCACTTTATGCAATTTTCTTTATGCCAGAAAACCACAGATAAAGCGAAAATTAAGTACTTATATGGTACATCTTGTCAAGTAGTATCTCTAAAATCCAAAAGTCACAACACATCATAAACCTCCAATGTTGAACAAAACATGGACTGGTGGTGTTTGTATTCTTTTTGGTCAGTTGTTTAAGACTTAAAACTGCCCATTTAGATGAAGTGCTCTACACTTTAAGTGTTCCTTGATGGAAAACTACCAAACCAATATAATAAATTTATAGAAGATTAAAAAGATACACAAATTAAGTTTTCTTTCCAATAAAAAAGACTAACAAATTATCATAACTAACCTTAAACATATCAATCAGATCTATCAGCTGGTCAACACTTATTTCAAAATCCTTCAGGTAGATCAGGAAAACTTCCAGTAACTCACACTGCAATAAATTATAATTACATTTCATGCATATTTTTTTTTGAATTCCCGTAATTTGATAGGTGAACACTGACCAAGTGGTATACCAATGTGAAGTTGCAATTTTCATGAAACACATTTGACCACATGTTCATGTGGCGGATTAATTTGCAAAAATAGAATTTCAATGTACATGATATACTTTCCCAAAAAATTGTTTTTTTTTTTTATATTTCGGTTAAAATATAATATATGTAATTATAAGAATTGAATGCATTATTTTTAAGTTTCATAGGGATTATGAAAGTGTTGACCGGGCCCACATATTTAACATGAAGAGCTACCACGCTTCATTTAAAATGTGCTTCAAGCACTACCAAGCTTCATTTAAAATGTGCTTCAAGCACTACCACGCTTCATTTAAAATGTGCTTCAAGCACTACCACGCTTCATTTAAAATGTGCTTCAAGCACTACCCCGCTTCATTTAAAATGTGCTTCAAGCACTACCACACTTCATTTAAAATGTGCTTCAAGCACTACCACGCTTCATTTAAAATGTGCTTCAAGCACTACCACGCTTCATTTAAAATGTGCTTCAAGCACTACCACACTTCATTTAAAATGTGCTTCGGTCAACACTTTCATAACCCAATGAAACTTCAAACTAATGCATTCAATTCTTAAATAAAGGTATTCATCATTTCATTTCATACAGGAAATAGTAAGAGTACAGATGAAATCTGAGCCTGCATGTCCTGTCAAGTTAATAAATACTACAAGGCCATGATAAAATAATTTCTACATTCTGTTCCCCTTGAAGACCTGGTAAAAAAACATTTACATTTTCATTTTTGGTCATTTTCTTCAAAGTTTCCAGCACCTCCAGAGACGGCTTCAGTATTTGAAGTTACATGAGGGCATGATTACGCAAATGTTTGACAAAAGTTTGACCAAAAATACACATTTTGACCACAAAATTTTTTTTCTTCAGATTTTAGGGGGGGGGGCACACATTCCTCACACTTTCCCTTATTCTGTGAATAATCTTTTACTATAACTGACAAAAATATTTTAAATTGCCTGCAGTGTTTAGTTTTTGAAAGGTTGCAAGAGAATCGAAGAATTTTTCTCATAATTTTCTAATTATAATTTTCAATCTTTTTGTTTTACATTTTTTAAAACAGCAATATATGAATGGTGCAATATAAAATGAAAATTAATATATCAAAACTTCTTTTAAAAATTCTTCCATGTTGTAAAAATTTAATGTGCAGCTATATATTTTGGGACATAGTCATTGATTACACCACAAATTATTCTAGAAGTGTAAATGCTTCAAAGAAGCTACCAGTGATTCATGTACATGTATATTGTGGACGTTGTCAAATTTGCACAATTTTAATACTACCAGTATCTTCTCAGTCTAAAACCAGTTTAATTACTGCGATGACAAAACATAAATTCTTTAAAGAATTCATAAACCAAATGATATGAAAGTAACAAAACAAATTTACTTTTTATCCATGATAAACAGTACCAGAGCAAGTTTACCTGATGTGTGAAATAGGGTCTGTAAGTCTTGTTCAATTTTGAAATTTCCGGGCACAATAAGTGGCATTTTTCACGACAACATATGACGTACGAAACAAAAAATTGATCGTCATAATCCAAAAACGTTATGTTTTGGCAGGAATCGTTTTCGAATTTCAATATTATTGTGAAATCTCAGTGTCACATGACGAGACTTACAGACCCTATACTTTATTTGAATACTTTTTTATATACCTGTTCTTTCAGGTTCTGGTGTGCCCATAACAATGCTTGTCTGTCTGTCTACAAAATTATAAAGATACATTGGTATATTCACTTAAACCTGTAAAGACATCATTATCATTCAGAAAAAAAAAAACTTGAAGTACTAAGTAAGTTTTACAATAAATCAGCAATGGCAAATTATTTATTGCGATACACATAGAATAATACCCCAGTGTTGTTAGGTGATGAACCAAAAATTCTCCTATGTTGAAAGATGAACTGAAGCTTTACAACTAAACAATATCTATTGTAGAAGTGTGAATCTGCTTTAGGGCATTCTATTGTCAATCGTCTCTTGATTAAATTACCTATAGAAAAAATTTCCTTCTTTGGTCAAGAATTTTGGGGTACTATTTGGGGTATTATTCTATTTGTATCGCAATAAATATCAAAATTTAACTCACAGAGTTTGATTTTTTTTTCTTTTTACAAAATTAGGGTAGTATTTAAGGCAGATCTGCTATGACCTTAGTCATTGTTCAATATCTATTCCTTAATCAGTTTTAAAAATTGTTTCTACTTATTTCAAAAACGTGATAATCGATTTGCAGCTAATTAACCAAGTGTGACCAATAAGTTTATCTGAGATTGTCCATTCTAATGTAGTTTGTCATTAATCCTGTTATCTGATTGGTTTAAACAAATGTACTATATGATTTCACGGTTGACATTCCTGTAATTGACATGATTCCTACGCAATTGTTTATGAAATAAAATGGTGGCAATACACATAGCTTCAACTTCTGTGTTTGATTGTAAACGTTTGGCCCGTGGTGACACATGTTTTTTGCGAGCAACAAAATCTCACACAATGACGCAGAAAGTGACAAGTGTCTTATTACATAAATGAGACACAGATATTTAAGATGCAGATTTCAATGAGCATCGTGCAGACGACAATGCCCATGCTACAAACAATTCAAATGTTATCTCTAATATAAAGACAATGCCATCAAAAAGCTTACTAGAAAGTTTCATTAGTTCCTCAATCGTTTCAAAGATGCAAATCGGCTGTTTGGCATCTGAGAAATGCTCAGAATTCAACATATTAAATTATAAACTAACCCACGAACATTTCCTAGACGTTTAGCCTTGAGAGTTGAAACTCCAGAATATGTTGTTCAAATAAAATGATAGTTATATGTAAATATCCGTACAATGACCCATTTGATTTGGCGGTGCCTTTGAATGTCCCATGGAATACAGAAAATTCTATTTCACATGAATCGTGAAACATGTTACCATCTCCGAGACCGAATGCACAAGTGATGAATTATCACATTTTTGTCAAGTTACCAACGGTCTGTTTAGCTGTTCCAAAATACATTCAATAGAAACAAATCATATGTCAATGTTACGCTACCATATTTCCAAATCTGATAATCCTAAATAAATTACAAATATCCTTTCCTCTGAATGATAGTAAGAAACCTCGTTTGTCGGCTCCATATTGTCCTAGTAAAATGACATGAACTTTTGATTAAAAAAAAATTGTTCATGCCAAGTGATTTTCATTTAGATAAAATGAGTTATTTTATATTATTACATAATAAATCTCCAGTTTTATTTAAGTCCAGAATAAATGAAGAAAATAAATGAATTATTGTTTATTATATAATGGGACTATATTCCAGGTGGAGTAATATTGCAATTCGTCCTTCTGATGTTGATTTCAATAATAATTAATGTAATAAACATTGTAAAAATACCCAACTACATTAGAATGGAGATAAATGTATTGTATTTGAAGATTTGGAGACATCAATTGGGGGATTTGATGGTTGCAAATATCCGTTTACTGGCTCCACTTAAGCGTCACCAGTAAACTCTTTTTGCAACCATCAAATCCCCAATTGATGCCTCCAAATCTTCAAATACAATACAGTTATCTCCTAATTAGTACTGGTATGTATGGTAAAAGTAAAATGGTAACATGAGAGCAACTGTAGATTTAAATCGTAAATACATGTACCAATATAAATCTTCATGTTTCTAGCAATAAATTAATTGTAACATTTTTCATCAACAAAATTCATTTTAATGTTTATTCTGAAACATTTCTCTTTGTTGTTTCAACATGACAATTTAAAACATGCAGCCACACAGATGTGAAACAAAGAAACAAACATTAAAACAGACTTCTTCATTAAAGTTTTATTTGGATTTGTCCATCGGAAAGTAAACTTAAGTTTTACTATGTCAGCAAACAGTGCAGAATTTCATTTTATCTGAATTTTTCACTTGTCCCGTGGGCAAGTACATGTATTTCTAAATTTTACTTGTCCGATTCCAATTTGGACTGGTGGAACAAGTCAGACTAATGTAGAGCCCTGTAAAATAAAGTGTAAACATTTACCATAAGTACACTGTGAGTTTCCCATGATGGTAAAGTTTCATCGAGTACTGTTTTCAACTGTTCCTTTATCTGAAATACACATACATGTAAATTCATACATCTTTTGCTAAATAAAAGAAAATAAATTTCTGTGTTAATTCTTGTCTTTATTTTCCCCAATAAAGATATCAATATCACTTATCCTTTATGAAGACATGACTAAGATGTAAACGAAAAATTTGTTATGATGACACAAGTATTTTGCTTATGTGAAGCATAATAAGAACACGATAGAGAAATATAACATAGGTCTTTAAGTTTCAATCCCTCTTTTAAAAATTCAACAATAGCAATTTTCAGGTTAAAAATCTCAAGATTTTCTCGGGTCTTAAGATAATAAAGCATATGATAAAGAAAGAGAAATCAAATATTATGCAAAGAATGGAAAATTATGGAAATAGCCATTTTATTTGTCCAGAGACACTCAAGCTGTTTTCTGATGTATCAAACACCCATACCAGTAAAACAAAATTATTTGACTACAAAAATACTGAGCACATTCTTACCTTAGTAAAAAGTTGGCCATCTTTGTTAAGACTTTCCATAAACTGTAAAAATTCATCCTGTAAACATAGAACAATAATTGTTTTATTGCATGTAATATGTAATTGTAATGCAACATTTATAAACGAAAGTTTTGATTGGTCAGAACTGACCGTCAATTCTACCATCTACACACCTGTGACATGGTAGGTTCCCTGTTTAGTCTGGTTCCTTGTGTGGTTACAAATACACAAGTTAAAAATAGAACATGAAATGGATTAATGGTTTTTAATTGCATTTCAATCGCAATAATAGTACATTATTCGAATACCTGAGGGCGTCAATCTTGATTTGACGGTCAAAATATCCGTTTATAGGCTCCGTTACGCGTCGACTGTAAACTGCATTTTGACCGTCAAATCTACGATTGAAGCCCTAAGGTATTCAAATAATGTACTGTTATTGCTTAAATATAACTTAGGAGCTTAAAACTTCTTGTTTACAGACACACAAATAAATTATTTATAGCCAACTGTACATATAATATTTCCTCTTTATCTGTATAACTGTTATTGTCTGTAAGTATATCTAAGATTCACATTTGTGGTTTCAAAACTGCAAACAGTTCAAAAGGAAACAGCATATCCCTACATCCAAATTGGAAGAAGGTGTGAAAAAAATCAACCAATTATATTCTTGGCAGACCAAAAAAAAATGTCTCCACTTCTTCAGTTTTTTGATATGGAAAAATATTCACTGAAAATTTTCTAATATAAAGTTTCTACTAAGATGAAAAACACATCTCCATAGTAACTATAATTGTCTGCAGCTAAAAAATACCTGCACAAATTTGCACACTTATAAATTTAACATGTTTTAGCTATATACAACAACAATATATGTGTTTTCTGCTTTAAAAATACAAAATGTACATGTGTTTGCTCAATAAACTGGAAAATATATATAAAAATTTCTGATTTTGACAACAAAACAAACCTTATATGGATGGACATCATTCTGCCAGAAGTTGACAACTACTTTCAAACACTGAAGTAAATACAGTCTCTCTGTGTAGTAGTAGTCCCTCACTTTGAATATCAGACCTTGACTGTGTCTGTCATTACTTAGTATTGACTGTAAAAACAGAAAAATAGTATGTGTTAGGCCATACAAAATTAATTCATTGGTTCTCAGGCCATTTTTCATTTAAAATGATGAGGGAGGGAGGTGATTTTTTTTATCTTTTTATTTGCAAAAAAAATAGATGAGGCAGCTTTTTACATTGTAAAAACCACCAAAAATGTAGTGAGGGAGGTGATTTTTTATTTTTATTTTATTGAAATGGCAAAAAAATAGAGTCAATGAGAGGCTTTTTTCAAGCCTCAAACTAGATGAGGGAGGGCCTGTGAACCAATAAATTATTTTTTTATGGCCTTATGCAAATTTCCATTTTATAAAAAAATTGCTCTTATTAAGTACTTTGACCTTAATGTCAATAAACATTCAGCTTCCCGATTGCAGTTTAATTTCTTGACATGTACAAAGTCATCTCTTATTACAGAAAAAAAGGTTATACTGACCACTTATCTTCACTTAGAAGACTCATTATTGTGACACTTCTCTTTTTTTATCATACTGAAACAAATTTACATTAACCTGTAGTTAATAGGACTTGTGATATACCAAAGGAACCTAATCCATCAATGTTTTCATTTTGAAACAGCATTTTATTTTCCCCATTAAGGAAGTGCAGTAGTATTACACAAATTTTAACAAAATGTAAAAACATTTTAATTTTGGACAATTCTGTTAAATGTTATAACCAATACACGAGTAATTATGCCCAATACACAAGTAATAGATTAAGTATTTTTGGAGTTTGTATGTGTCGTCATATGACATGTCACCAAAATAATGCAATTTAAAAATGTTTCCCAATAAAATGATGTCTGAGTATTATGACATTCAAAGTTTTGGTTGAACATCATGTATTTTCAAACAAAATGCAACTCCAATATACAATTTATGTATCAAGAAGTTTCAAAATTAAACGAGACCTACAGTCCATATTTAGCAAGCAATCTATAATTCATACAGAATTATCTAACATAAAGACAATCTTTAGATGTACAGATTTTACCGTGTCTTTAAAAACACAAGAAATTAAGAATCCAACACCAGGGGAAGTGCGAGACAGGAGAATCTCAGACACCCAAGGGTAAGATTTCCAGTCTCGGACAAAGCTTGCTGAATCCGAGATGATTGAAATCTTACCCGAGGGTGTCTGAGATTCTCTAGTCTCACACTTCCACTGGTGTTTGATTTTATTTCTCACTGTATTCACCCTAAAGTATACTATAATCCACACAAAAATGTCGCCCCTTTTTCGTCTGTTTACACATGGAGTTATTTCCCTTTTTGTAACGTCATAAAATCAGGAATGTATACCCGAGCGCGCCATATTTCAAAAGACGATTTTTCTTGAATTTTCCTGAAAAATTTTACTTAAAATTATATAACAATTCTTTAACACATAAATTAAATCCATTTATGATCCCTTATGAGGACAGATGTAGACTACAGACCCTAAATGTGCAAACACAATAGTTGCCGGTGAACTGCACGTGATTTTTTTTTGTCTTACACCAGTGTAAGACAAGGAAATCTCACACCACTAAAAATAGGAACTGCTGTGTCTCAAAAGTGAGAAAACCATGTCCTGTACCTGTAAGTTCTTCTGTGATCCTCTGTAATCACTGGCTAAAAATGAATTAAATAATTCATAACTTCCTTCTTCACTGAGGCCCTGTAAACAAAAATCAGGTCATCACTAAAGAATCTTGCTACAGTCTAATAATAAATTTCAAATTCAGTGAAACAGTACATAGGTGATTGTAAGGGGGTCTCCATGTGGTGTCCCTTTCCAGAAATCCTGAACAGCTGTATCTTGTATACTATACAGGATATAGATTTAAGCAATGCCCACTTCCAGTATTTATGGACACATAGAAATCCTAAAAACATTCATTTTTAGATTAATTTTTTCATTAACTGAAGTTGTTTTATGTATTGAAGGAAGAAAACAATATATTACTAGAGCTGTCGCCAAATGGCAGCCAGTTATACCCCCCGCTTATTGAACCCTGAATCAATATGTTAAGTGTAAATTTAAGCGGGTGTGAACACAATACATTTGTGAACACAGTACAAGTGTGGACTCAATACATGTATTGACACAATGATATACCTCCCCCCTTTTTTCCAGAAAATATTCAAAGACAAATTATCTCGCCTTTAGAATTTTTTGCAGCAACCATATTACTTCATGCACATCTCCAGGTGGTATACTACAACTTTGTAACATTTCATCAAAATCCAAGTACATGTACCTGTTTAAGAGGACATGCACTGACAGAGTTCGTCCCCTCTTATTTCCAGAAAATATTCAAAGACGAATTATCCCCCCTTCAAAATTTCCGGCAGCAACAATATTACTTCATGCACAGCTTCAGATGGTGTACTACAACTGAACAACATTTCATCAAAATCCAAGCAGCCGTTTAGGAGAACATGCGCTGAGAAGATACATGGACAGACAGACGGACGGACGGACAAGGTGATTCCAATATATCCCCCCCAAAACTTTGTTTGCAAAGGGAGGGGGTTGGTACAATTAGTGTCTTTAGATATCAAATGCATTTGTACTTGGCAAGAAACAGTTTGAAATACTCTCCAAAGAATCACACATCAATCTGTTTCTAAACCTTGGATATTTAAAGACATTAACTATATATTGTCTATGACTGAAATAATCATTCATTTCTTAATGTATATGAACACAGACAAGTAAAGATAAAACAGAGCAACCAATACATTATGACGCTGAACAGTGACTAAATAATTTTGAAAGTGAGAGTCAGTCCACTTTACAGAATCATGCCTTGGAGATCAAAGAAGCATATCGACAAATTACTAATAAGGTGTACATGTGGTAAATATTGACTTAAAATACAGAAACAATGCTGGTTTTACAATACAATTATATACATTGTATTAAGCAATTGGAGTTATTAATGTGTTAATACAATCTTATACTTTATTCAGTTGTGAGTGAGTTGGAAGTGTTTACATATTGGTAACTCATCCAAAAATATTTTCATTACTACAAAAGAAATTATTTTCATAAAAAACATGTATATGGATGTTCCAAGCAACATCTGTTTTCTGCACTATAAAAATGTGTGAAAATGATACCAAAAAACTGCTAAGCTTAAGTAGAAAATCTGTGTGAACTTTTGACAATTTCTTCTCTTTCAATATATCTCCAGCAACAGTTCTGAAAAAACACAATAAGACAATCTTAAGTTCTAATGTAAACATGTTTGATCAATCAATTTGTCAATCAATTATACAGTATAATAAAAACAATAAGTTTCCACAAACTTCGTTTGGGAGACTTATTAACACATAACAATAAGAAATTACAAATTAATCAAAAGGATTCCAAATCAGATGTTTTGCAAATCCATATCATAAATACATGACACTTTACACTGTCATTTCCATATTCATTGGTACTAAACTCTTTTATCATATTTTTATCTATACTAAAGAACTATAGTGGAACTTCAATGGCTCAAAAACCCTAGGGACCAATTGATACAGTTTGAGCCGGAGGGGTGTTCGAGCCATTGTAGGTCTAATTGTGTATAAATTTGAATACAAAGGGTTCAAATAAAGGGTTGGAGACATCCATGATGTTCAAGTTATAGCAGTATGAACCATCGAAGTTCAACTGTATTGGTATCTTGCAAAAAAGGAAATTCGCTAATGGAAAAGGTTCCCATGTAGTCAAAAATCGTAAAATTATTTATGATTTTTCAAGTTTTAATTAATCTACTTAAAATTTGTTAAAAAATATCCATTAACCCAGAAATTTTTTTATTAGATAAGTTATTAGGTATTCGTTTTAGTATGTTGCAGAAAATCATATAAACTTTTAATATATAGAATTTGGTATAATTTTAGCTTATTTTCAATAAGTTTTTTTACCTAAAAAATATTTGAGGGAGGGGCTACTTTTTTGGCAAGATACCAATGAGGATGTATGTATCTACATTAAAAAGAAGAATGCATATTTAAATCAGTAAACTTGTTCTACTACTAAGATCATAACTTGTAAATGACTTTGTAAGATTACAGACCATGTAAAAGAATATCTTATAACATCAGTGTAGAATAATGCCAGTACCACTTTCTGTTGTAATTATGAATCCATTATAAACATTGCATTTTCAGCCTGTAAAACTGAAAATATATTTATAGAAAAGACGTACAAAGGCTTCCTGAAAAACAGCAGTCCTTTCAACAATTTTTCTTCGTTTCTCTTCAGTTCTCTTTTCACCAGTTCCTAAAGAAAAAGATAAGAATGACAATAACAATGAGTACAATAATCAATTATTTTCCATAATTACACATGAAGTTGTATATACTGTCATGCCATGCATACACCCACTCATACTAATTTTTTAAGCTCTGTTAAATATAAATTAGATATTGAAGAGCAACAAAAAACACTAATAACAAACAAATCATTACAAGAAAACAGCACATCAAGTCTCAAATGAATCCCTTCAGGCAGAGTGGAGAATTTAGTGACGAAAAATTTTGGACAGAATGCAGGACAGATACAGGGAAGGATTAGTGTATTCCAATATAACCTTCACTCATCAAGTGAAGAATAATAATTTCTTTGACTTAAACAGCATAAATGTTATTTAATTCACATTTGAAAAATCAAAGTGCCAAAATCTTAAACAGCATAAATGTTATCTAATTAACATTTGAAAAATCAAAGTGCCAAAATCTCATTAACTTTCTGTTAATGCAAATATAAACAAACATTGTACATGTATCCATTTTCATCAAGAAGAAATAGACCCTTTCACTATAACTGCGGGTCTGAATTTTGCAGATGCACTCACATGCCTTTGAGTGGGTAAAATGCAATGTCATAATATATGTGATGTCTTGATTAATTGTCCTACCATGTCATTTTTGCGGGAATTGTTTTTATTTTCCACTCAAAATCGTGGGACCACAGTTATCGTGAAAGGGTCTATTATTAACATGTAATAAAGCGAACAAGTGTATTCAATGTGTATGAAGATTTTAGTGAATATGATTTTTTTTACTATAAGATTGTAATACTTACTTTTGGTCTTATTACTCCTGTTCCATTTATAAGTTGCCATAAATTTCTGTTTCCAAAACTATAATAAAAACACAAAACTTTGACAGATAAAACTTACAGAGAATGAGAAAATTCTGATTCACTAAGAGTGTTTTTTTTTTCTTCAAACAGCTTGTGAAGTAAAAATGCTAAAATATGGCTAAGCATCCTTTTAAGTGAACAATATCTATGCCAACATCTAGAGTTATCTCAATGCAAATTGATTCTCTCTCTCAATACTGAGTACATGTACTTTCCTGGGACACTGCTTAACACTGAAATTCACCAAAAATAGTCAGTGTTTTCTTGGAGGTAATACACAGAGTAATGTGTCATTTATTGCCCTGCAAATGAAATCCTCCCAACACTATTTAATATGTATTATCTGCGTTCCTTTGATCTTTTGACGATAAGCACAAATGTTAATAGACCATATCCAAGATCTGGTATCAGGATTAACACCAGATCACTTTTCAACACGTCACAGTATAGAAAACGTGATGTCACAGAGCCTAAAACGTCATGAAACTGTGTCTTTGAAGTGCATTCTTGGTCACATGGGGCGACATGTTTGTGACGTAGGGCAGACAAACAACAACTGATGAATCTAAATACCACAACTTGGATATGGTCTATTAGCAAGTCATTGATATTTCAATTTTTTTCCAGATATGCCAGAGGTACTTAGAAGTAAAAAATAAATTTGTTTTTTAAAATAACTTGAATTGACTGTACTGATAGTAGATCCACACAAGAGGATCCATGTGTTTAGGTAAATAAAATTGCTGCTTCATTTTACGTAATAAAAGGTCTAAACATTTTGAAAAAAATATATTAAGGGAACATAAAAAATTCGTAAAAGGTTCCACGGAACTTATGTCTCGCCTGTTCAGTACATTGTCATTATAATTTGGCCTATATTTCGATGAGGTTGCTAAGTAGAATTTCAAGAAATACCTGGTCTCTGAGACTTGCATACATAAATTGGAATCAAAAATGTTTTTTACAATGACTGTTTTCAATGAAATGTTCGCAAAAAAGTATGGTTTCTCAGTCGAATTCCAAAAAATGACTGGTCTTTTAAAAGTTTCACGATATTTACCACAACTGAAATCCAGGATTTGGGAAATTTCACTATTGAAAATAATTATTCATACTGTAAGGAATCTTTGGTTTTGAATCCCAAAAAGGATTAATGCAGCAGAAAATCGGTTGAATTGAGACAGGGTATAAATATGGTCTACCATTTTGATTTTTTCAGTTGACTGTACAGTACAAATAACAAAGAAATCCCTTATGATGTATTCTATTGTGACGGGAGAGCATGTCCCTTACTGAAAATCAGTATTTTACTTAATTTACTACCAATGCCTCCTTGTCCAGAGATCGAACCTTTTGCTTTGTAGCCAGCCTCGCTACCGAATGAGCTAAAGAAGTATTCCGTTGTCGTATGAGATTTTAAAGTCTATGAAAACTGCAAGTCCCGGTTCCGGTTTTCGCTATGTTAACTTCCGGCGTGAGAATTGCAAGTTCCGGAAATGCGAAATGTTCGGGGAAACCTCTGTTTTATTCAAACTGCGATGTGACATCTCACATTATTTTGCGAAACATTAAATTTTCTTAATTGCAAGAAGCAATGTTGGTCTTAATTTTCTGTCAGATTTAATTATGTATGTAAGTGCTTGTACTTTAGCGAAAATGAAAGTCACGTTTCTCAGTAGTGATTTTATCAGGAAAGAAAAAAAATGCATGGGAAGTAATTTTATTACAGCTTATAGAACTTTTGTATTTCTTTAGAAATATGTAAAAACTTCTTGGCTGTGATAAAAGTTGCAATGAAAAATAATGACCCTGAATGGTTAGATCTATATGGGATGGTATACATGAGACTAGCAAATTTCATAACTATGATAAAATTCTGTAAAAAAAATTATGACCATATATTGTTATTTATTAGTTGGTCGGGTCATAAAATGTCATTCTGACCTTATGCTTGCAGATTTCATGGCTGACGACAAAGTCTCTATTTAAATTATGACCATATTTGGCTATCTGTGCTCAGGCTGAGACCTAAAATGCCATTCTGACCAGAGGCTAGCAGATTTCATGGCTGTGGAAATAGTTGCGATTAATAATT
>MJUU01069026.1:17865-31434 GCA_002080025.1 Modiolus philippinarum
TTTTTTATTGGTGGATTTACACTGTTTCTGAAAATGTCCAAATAGTCCACATCGAAAGCACTTTACGGAATTCTGTTTTCGCTTCCTGCATGGCAAATCATAATTACGAAAGTCACTTACTTCATATGAATTAACACTCTGTACACCTGGCGAATACCGCCAACTCATCCTCGGAAGTCCGAAATATATGTTTTCTCCACTTGCTCTTGAGAATCCAAAATCCATATTTTCTGCTTATGTACCGAGATCTTGCAACGCAAATAGCTATAAACGTAACAGCTAATGCTCCGGGTTCTAGCACCAATTATCGTAACGTGAAATTACGGGGGAACTAGCTGGTAGTTTGAAAAATGATGAAGTCCGTATAAAGATAAATGTTCTATTAATAAAGCATATAATCAACAAAATTTTACATATAACAAACAAAGTCACTGATCTATTGGTAATCCAATAATATAACAATACGGTAAAATCCTGTAAAAGTCTGTGTCAGTTACATACATACGGGGTCCGCACAATATTCATTCGAGTATCCGAATTGTCTTTCTCAAAATGTGTCCCTGAATTTATACCATAATCTGAGTTATACTGATTATGTCACCAAATGCTGACATGCGGACAACAATCACTCATACAAGAATTAAGTAAATTAAATCAAATGTTAATTAAATAAACGGAACCGAAACCTTAATTTTAATTAGCGACAGGTGTTAACCAGAAAATTAACTTAACAAATTAAACTTTGAAATATCAAAATTAAATTTAGGAAATTTATAAAATGTTCAGAAATATTGTCAAAATTTACACTACGACAATATGAAAGAACGTAAATAGTTTAACGCTACCATAGTTAAAAACAATGTTTCTTATGCAACCTGTCATATTAAGCTGATTTGTAAAATCCAATGATCTAGTTTTTTAAAGGCGATGACATTAATCACTTCACCTGCAAAACACGGCTTTTTTCCTACATCCCAAGATAGACAATAACAGTGTATTACATGTATTAATGTGGAAATCAGACTACACAAAATAGTAACATTTACAAATCTCCAATTTTCTTCTCTGGTTTAATACATATAATTCTAAATAGAATCCACGGGTGTATTTTTAGAACATGGACATATAAAACCTGGATTTGTAGATAGAAGAGAATGTGAAAAGAGGAACATTAAGCAAGGAAAAGCATTCTGTGGAAGTACTTCTATTTGTGGACATTAGTTTTCGTGGTTTTCGCAAATGTTACTATTTCGTGGGTACTTTAATTCGTGGTTTCGAATTCTTAGCATTAAAAACAATGTTGTCTGATAGATTTGCTCTCCGCTTAATGTTGCCCGATTTTGTTTTTCAGCAAAGTTTCTAAATCGGTAGCGTCATTAAAAGTAGCAAAACGGCCAACAGAAATGATGGCGGNGGATATTGTCCTAATTCTGATCTAGCTGAAAAGTTAACTGATATTTTACTAAGACCTAAAACTGACTTACAAAATTTTAAATTTACCTTTTCTATAGAGCTAGTATCAATACTTGATAAAAAGTTAAAAACAATGTTGTCTGATAGATTTGCTCTCCGCTTAATGTTGCCCGATTTTGTTTTTCAGCAAAGTTTCTAAATCGGTAGCGTCATTAAAAGTAGCAAAACGGCCAACAGAAATGATGGCGGTACCCGCACTTTCCTGTTTGAAACGGAAAACAGTTGTTAAAGAACCTGGATGTATTTTTTCTGCATTTTGGATTTCAAATTATCGATAGTCACTATATATATATATATATATATAGAATATATATATGGGTAGAATTCCCAAACAATGTAAAATAAAGGATAACAGGAAACACCTACAATGGCTGAAAATTTTAATTACATGCCACAATATGTCATGGAACTACACATGAAAAACACGAATAAGACAAGAGACAAACGTAGAAAACAATAGGAACTCGGGACAGCCGGACTTGGTACCGGCAGTCTTTGAGAATTTTAAATCAAATCTGGGGAGAATTCTAAAACAAGTCTTTGAGACTTTCGGGAAGTTTACAAAAATTGGAATCAAATATTTGGAAATCCAGTTCATGAAAATGTTTGTCCGAATTCAAATAAATTCTGAACGTGTGGTTGCTAGGTAGAATTAGAAAAAAATAGTATTTGAGACTTTCAGAAAAATTTATCAAAATTCTAATCATATATGATGGAAATCAATTGGTGAAAATGTTTGTAATTGAGACAAAATCGTTCAGTATTGTTGCTGGGAAGATTTCCAAAAATAAATGGTATTTGAGACTTTCAGGATATTTACAAAATCATATTTCAGAATTCTTATTTATTTAGAATTAAATTTTTGTAACCACTTACACTAATATAATATTATATGCTAAATTTAAAAAGAAAATAAGAGGCTTTGACATTTTCATTAAATTTACCAAAGTTGGAACCGGTAACAAAATTCTGAAAGCTTATTGCTTATCTACAGACTATTTGCAACATTTTTTTTACAAAATTAAATTCATAAATCAAAAAAGGTAGGAGGAGTTCAACTGATAAAGTTCATATAACGGACATACGGAGGGACGGACAGACGGACGGGACCCAAACAGTATCCCTGCATTTTCTGGGATAATTATGCCATGTGAGCGGGTAAATGCTTAAAAATGGTTTTTGGTGTCTTAGGAGTTATACCATCTTCCAAAAACACTGTAAATGCCTGTGCCAAGTCGGAACCAATGCGGTCGACAATTTTGCAGGTGGTTTCCTTCTGATTTGTCTTTTTGTCTCATGGACTTCGACTCTTGACCACTCTGAATGGTCGGTAATTTTGTTATTACTCCAATGACTAAGTCCTATATATATTTTCTACATTTTAGCATACTGTGAAAATGGCCCACAAAATTAACTGATTTGTTAGACCATAATTTACAGATGTACGAGTTTTTATTGTCGAATAATTGTGGTGTCCAAGTGAACATTTGATGGACGATGGAGATGGGGTAAGGGTTGCAGCCATTTTTTTCTGGTGATTATTCAGATTTCTTGCAGAAAGATGGAAAACTAAATATAACAAAATTACAAAGAGAGCTAAAAAATAACAGAACAGTATTGTCAGGAGCCAAATCCAAATGGCAAAAAGACGAAGCGTAAAAATGTAAGACGAAAATAGTTGGAATTCCCATCATTTTTTTTTTTTTTTGGTAAGGCTAAATCACAGACTCGGTGTCGGACTAATGAGCGTCGGACTAATAAGTGTCGGACTAATGAGTGTCGGACAAATAAGTGTCGGACTAATAAGTGTCGGACTAGTGATGTGCACCCAATATAACAGGGCAAACCCGGTAATAAACAAATATGATGCTTCTTACCATGGCATGTCTGAGGAGAAGAAGGAAACTGCCCAATACGCTATATATCCTGCCTGGATAAACTTTGTTTTCGTGTTTTTGCTGCAATATTGATAGGACAACTTGTCTTCTATGGAACTATACTCCTTCGTGCTAACAAGTGAATTTTGATTTGGATATGCCTAACATAATATTTTAAAAGATGTAGTATATAATTATGTCATTGCATTAATAAGCTTTGGATAATGAATCAAGCTTGTCTTTACTGTTAAGATATGTGCTTGGGATCCGAATCACCCAAAAAATACTCCAGCATTTATAAGAGAGTTCCAAGTGGTATTAAGTCAAGATGTAGACAGGAATAAAAGCCGTGTCCTTGATAAACTGGAGTTTTCTGTGTATCGTGTGCGTTTTTGTCACATTTACATTCACTCCATATCTTTTCATATTTTTCTATCATATCCGAAATCTAAATCTTATGCACTGCCATGTGATTCGTTGCAAATCTTAAGAGCCATTTTTAAGATCTGGCATCATGTACTTTCCAGTTTCCAATTGCATTGAACATGCAAATATACCTTATTCTACATTCTACTTTATACGTCATCGAATTTTGAAAAAAAGTATGTTCATTTTTTCAGTTTCTTAAGATGCAAAATGATAAATGTATTAACAATGAAGGGATATGGAGTAAATGTACATGAGACAAAGTCTCTAAAGATACATGGTACAACAAAGCTATGGAAGAACGCATTTATTGCTGTTCTTCATCTTGAAGTCTCAATGAAATCTTCAAGGATGAGCTTCGCTCATGCCTCATAGTAAGTTCAAGATGACTCCTAGCATCGGTTTGAGCGACATTCATTGCTAAGTAACTAAATATCACGCTAACTGTAAATTCAGTTTCTGCATATGGCCATTTCGAAGAGTTATGTCTTTTCAAGACAGGTAAGGTATGGCAATTTTCTACAATTTTCTACAAAAATTCTACTGCCGTTGTCCCATGAATTATTTCCTTCAGCATACTAATTTTGCGAATGCATTAAATCTTTTCGAACACTAATTTAACAGGTCATCTGTTATATAAACTATCAGAACAAAAACAATTACAATGCATTTTCATACATTTGGATAATAGATTCAGCCGCTGAACTTGCCACTTTAATGCAATTTTGACAGATTTGGACTATTTTGTAGGTTTTTATTAAAATTCGTTATATAGGATCTCCAGAACAAAAAAATTAACAGCAATTTGGAAGTACAAAATGTTTATACATTCGAAAAAAGAAAGGTTTTGGTTCTCGGTACGAGTAGTACCACCTTTTCTAACAGTGTAAAATAGCTAAAATGTACACAAAAGGCTTTTTACAGCCATGTTCGACTACTAATTTGTCAGATAACAAACAAATCAATATTATTCATTGGAGATACACATACCAGAGACGAACTTCCCGAAAATGACCCAACATAGAACAAAAAACATGCCTTTATGACCATACTTCTTACAACAACAACAACAAATAATTTATTTTTCAATTAAGACGCCCCCTAAGGGGCCGAAAAATTAACAGGAATTTACTACAATGATAATTAATGATTGGTTGATTATTAAAACAAATCAAGACAAGAATGTATGGATATATATACATGTATATATAAAAATTATAAGTGTGAAGAGAAGACCGGAAAAATAATAATGGCATTTGAACAAGACAAGGAGATATGCAATTCAGATTCTATACCACCATTCAAGGGGCAAAGCATGATACTTATTCTTCTCTCAATGGAATAAAATCAGTCAAAAACTAGAGTAAATAAAGAAATAATCAAAAATTATTTGTTTAACTTTCCAAGTCTCAATGTTACAGTAACTTTGTTGTTTCGTGACTTTGATCTTTCAGTCCTAGAACCAGAATATTGACCGCTCGGGCGTGTCATGTTATAGAATCTTTACTGTTCTGGCCAGAGCCGTGGCTACTATTGACTAGTCCTAGCCTTCGTAGGTTCAAATCGTTTATTATCAACGTTTTCATCGGACTTTTGCATTTTTTTCTGACTGCCGCACCGCAGTCAGAAAAAAGGCAAAAGTCCGATGAAAACGTTGATAGTAAACGATATTTATATAGTATAAACCTTAAATCATTGTACATTAAACGTTCAAAATATAATACTAGTATATTCAAAGAAATTCTTCGGGCCGAATATTTCCATCAAATATGTCCGGAAATCTTGGATTTGCAAATTTTTACAACAGGTAATCGGGTTTTGATTTCATATTCTTCTCTCGTCCTGGAATAAATCGTCATCATCATACGACCAGAGCAGACATGATACCAAGAGCTTATTACATTCAAGATATCATTCAAGACCATGTAATACATGAAAGATATCATTCAAGACCATGTAATACATTCAAGACCATGTAATACATGAAAAGAACTGAGAACGGATAATGCTATAACCTGAATAAAGATATGAATATAAGATAAATGCAGAGGTTGCTATTTGGTTACCAACTTGTGGGCAGTCTAGCACAAGTGATATCAAGTTATTCAGCTTATGTCCATTTATTGTTCTGAAAAATAAAACAATTACAAAAAAATGTTATTCAAGTTAACGGATCCGGCTTCCTCCACCACCAAAGTTGACCGTCATGAGATAGCTGAAATACTGCTGAAAGTGACGTTAAACCCCATATCAATCAATCAATCAATCAATCAATCAATCAATCAATCAATCAATCAATCAATCAACTTAACGGACAGATACCTCAAAACTAGAGGAACGGAACAGAACAGAATTTTATTGGTTAAATCCAACATTTGAATTATTACCAAGACAAATTAAAAATCTTACACAAATGGAAGTGTTAGACAGGAGAATCTCAGATACCCAAGGGTAAGTTTTCTTAACCCGGGCAGTATTTGGAATTATTGTTATCTTTATCTAGTTCTATGCTTGTGGATAAATGATGTCTACATAATCTAAAAGCTGGGGATTGTAAATAGAAAGGATATAGTTATTATACCTGCTGTATCATTGAAAATAGAAATAAGTTTATCAGTGTTTTGAACGGTTCAATTTTGAACTTTTGCATGTAAGCCTCGTTTATTACATAACAGAAGAAAAATCTAGAATAAGAGATGCACAATTTGTACCCATGGGAATACCAATATCCTGTCGATAAACAAAGCTTTTCAAAACAAAAGAGGTATAGTTTTCATTCTTATTACAAATTTTATAGACTCGTACTCTCTTAGGAACCAGCTTCACATTGCGAAACAAAATAACTCTCAAAGTTGAAATCAAAATGTATAAATAAATGTTTATATGAGCTGTTAAAATAAAAAAAAAGTGTGTGTACAATAAAATAAAATGACTTTTTTCATATATTATGAGCTTTCTACCTTTTGAACAGCTCACATACAAACACTATATTTTATTTTATCAGTGTAATTCGAATAATTTTACGCCTGCATTTTTTGATCGCTGACTTTATTCACTCTACTAAATATATTTTACTATTTATTGGGGCATGAACTGTCTGAAAAAAAGTTTAATGGGTTGTGACTTAAAAAATACTGTCGTATCATTTTACAAAAAATGTCGGAAAATAACGTATTTACAACAGGGAATATCGCCGTGCTATTTGCGATTCTTATTTTTATATATCTGTGGAAAAGGTCCCTGCGGCCTACAGATCTACCGCCGGGTCCTACAACTCTACCTGTTTTTGGAAATCTATTATCTCTGAAAGGAGGCGATTTGAAAAAAGTGTCCGAAATCCTAAGAAAAAAATATGGTTCATTGTTCAGTTTGTCTTTAGGACCACACTGGGTTGTTTTTGTGAGTGGAATGGACGCATTGAGGGAAGTTTTTGTGAAAAATGCAGATTATTTTTCTGACAGACCTGATGTTTTCTTCTTCACACACATAAAGGCAAAGAAAGGTTAGTAATGCGTATTTAAAGATCAACTGTACTGTTTTAATAATTGTTAAGTTGTAAAGTTTCCGGGTTCAGGAGGTCAGCTCCTCATGTTTTGGTATTACTGTCAGATTTTCGAACTCCTCGGGTTCAGGGGTTAGCACATATTTTTGCCCATGAGCTCTCTTATGTTTTTCGTCAAATTCACTTTATGGCAATTCCGTTAAGATTCCAATCTGATTAAAATTAGATCGACCAATTGTTCCTTACATTCACTGCATGGAAGATCTAACAACATCCAATTTTACTTTTAGATCTGATGACCTTTCAAATCAACCAATCAGATTGCAGCTTCCAGGAATTTGGAAGCATTGGACATAGGATAAAACCCGAGGAATTAAAAAAGGTCATCAGAACAGAAAGTAGAATGGGATGTTGTTCGATCTACCATGCAGTGAGTGCAAGGAACAATTTGTAAATATAATTTTAATTAGATTGATTAAGATTCCTATAAACATTTCATTAAATCCTATTTATTATGTCACATTCATTAATGGTCAAACTTTGCCAAGGAGTTCTTCAGTTCCCAAAAATTTTCAAATTCAAAACGAGATCATGAAGCTATCAACATTTCTCCTAAATTACCTCTTTTTGAATTTTCTGACAAAGTATTACATTTATCTATTTATTTTGAAATTGAGTATTAAACCTCTCTAATACTTGTTTTGTCCACATTTTTCAAGCGGTCGTTGCCATTCATCTGCTAATGGTTGATGACGATGTTTTTGATCACCTTGTTAGCATCTTAGTCTTATAAAAGTGATTGGAATTATTTCATATAGGTTGCCTTTTCTCAAATTCAGTTGCAAACGTAAACGTATATGGTTAAAGGTGTTACCTTTTATAAATGTTTACAGAAATTGCAAAAATAGTTGTTCCATAGACCATAACGAAATGAAATTGTGTTACGTATTAGTTATTCTATAGACCATAACGAAATAGAAATAGCGTTACGTAAAATTATAAAATGCAAATATGATTCCTTTGAATATTGATGAGCCATAAACAATATTGTGCCTAATCAAATGATTACAAAGTCCATCTTTTACGTGTAAAAATATCTGAAAAATTAAAAGGAAAGTCTGAATAAAATGTTTAATCTGGATTGTATAAGCACTGCTGGTGGACTGTTAGTTCCCGGGGGTATTCACCAGCCCAGTAGTCAGTACTTCGGTGCTGACCCGAAAGCCGTTTCTATTTGGAACCTTACAATACCTAAATGTTTGAAAATTTTGTTGAAAACTAAGGAGTATCTCCCTCATGCAAAGCTCTGTCCTTAGTTGATTTTTGCTTTACATTTAGTTTAGTTTAAACGTATTTATTTTGCTCAAAGAACAGACATCGGATCAGACACAAGTAAATCATACTTATGAAGTCTTCTCCGTAATACAATAATTAACATATAATATAAGAGCATGCACTTTGATATATACAATTAGTTATAAACAATATTAGACTTTACATAAAAAAAATTGAGAACGAAAGGAAATACATCAAATGTGTGTGTGTGTGTTTCATTTGCAAACAAACTCATGTAATAAAGAATCGTTTAGACTTTCTGATGAATTCATAGACGTGCTTGAAAACAAGTTCATTTCGCTCATTCGAAAGTTGACAGTTTCCAGAAGTTAAAAGTGTTACATCAAGATTAAGGCCCACGGGAAGCCAACTTAATCTGTCGAACAATTCAGTCCGAATATTTTCATAAAGAGGGCAATCAAAAAGGTAATGATGTACATGTTCATATCTGGCACCACAACGACAAGACGGATTAGCCATGATATTTACCCTAAACAGATCATAATTTAAAAAGGATGCCGAACATCTGAGCTGTGGTAATATTATATTTAACTTCCTTGGCCCATAATAATAGTACTTCGGAACTACAGTCATATCACTTTTAATTTTTAGTTTTCTTTTGAATTCAGAAATGCTGTCACAGTTTCGTGTGGAGATATCAAGGCTATTCCAGAGTCTTATTGTCGAAGGGATAAAGGAATCTTTCGTAAGGGACAATCTAGTAAAGGGAACAATAATATCACTTCCATTTCTCAAGGGATAAACAGTAGTTGATTGAATAGTTGGAGGGAGCAAACTGGTTAGATAACTAGGAGTTAGTTTATGTTGAATTTTATAGAACATTTGGAGTTTTCTTAATTTACGTCTCTCTGTTAATGTTTCCCAGCCAATTTCTCTATAAATGATTTCAATTTTAGTAAAGATTGGAAGTCCAGTAATAATTCTTACAGCTTCAAGTTGTAATTTTTCCAAATTGTTTGAGTAAACTATACCACTGTTATCCCATACCTCGCTAGCATATTCAAAAATTGGTCTTATATACATTAAATATAATTTTTCTAAGTAACTCCTGCTGAGTCTGTACTTTAATTTACGTAAGACATTGATATGTTTCGAAACACTAGACATAATATTATCAATATGGTTATTCCATTTACCATCCCCGCTAAATGTAACACCTAAATGTTTGTGACTACTTGTAATAGGTATACTTTGTCCATTTAATTCAAAATTAAGGTTCGGAGTGTCTATATTCGAAAATAGTAATATCTCAGTTCGACATCAACCATTTGTTTGACCAATCGTTTAATTCTATCAAGTCACGATCAATCACAGACTTAATCTGTAAAGGATCATGACTTTACATTTAGATCATATTGGTTATTTGTTCTCTATCAGTTTTTGAACATCTTTGAGTTTATGGTCTTCCAAACGTTTAGATTTTATCTGCACTGAAGAGACATAAGTTGTCGAAATGCGCATATGCAGAAATTAAATTCACAGTAACTTCGGTATTTAGTTATTTACTGTCTTCCGGAACAATTTTTTTTTTTGCGAACGTACAGTGCCTAAAGTTCTGAGATAAACATAGAAGATTGATTGATTGATTGATTAGTATTTTCGAGAACCTGCATGGATCGCAGCTTTTCTTGCTTACTAATCTACTTACTTATAATTATGGCATTGGAAAAGATATGTTTAACATTATAAACATTATAAAAAGTCAGTTTGACGTCACAGTGTTCATTCAAGCACAAAAATCATACTTCTAGATATTTTAATACAGATAAAGGTGTAAGACAAGTGGTTTGTATAAGTCCTACATTATTTAACATTTTTATAAATGATATAGCTGAAATCTTCACAGAAGAGAAGTGTTCCCCAGTCAGCATTATAAATTCAAAACTTGGAAGTTTATTATTTGCAGATGATTTGATTCTGCTTTCTGAGAGTGAGTCTGGTCTTCAAAATAGTATGAATAACCTTTCTGAATATTGCAATAAATGGCAGCTAACAGTAAATGTAAAGAAAGCAAAAACAATGATAATTCAAAACAATCCCCTAAAATTAAATTTCAAATATAAATCCTTTATTAAATATAAAGAACAGAGTGTAAGTAATAATAGAAGTCTTATGAATTGTAAAGTGGGTCTTACAAATAAGGCTAAAAAAGCTCTATTTGCCATGAAAGTATATACATAAGAATTTAGTAATATTCCAGTTAAAGTAGTTTGTAACTTGTACCAAAGTTTAATTCAGCCTATTTTAACAAACAATGCTGAAATTTGTTTTATGGATAACTATATACAACTTTTTAGAGCTAGATCCCGTGCTGTTAAAAACCATAGAGATGTTGATACTTTAGCATTTGTTGATAAGTCGCCTTTTGAAAAGCTTCATTTGAACTTTATCAAAAATGCTTTAGGAATTAAAAAAAGCTCACCAAACTTAATTGTTAGAGCAGAACTTAATTCTCTGCCTATTGAAAATTATACAAAAATTATACAAAAAATTCTGTAACTGAATATTATAAAAACCTGATAAGTGATAAAATTGCTAAATTAAATGAAAAAAATAAAATTTCTGTATAAAACCCTGAAAATAAATAATGAAAAAGCAGATTATTTATGTCATCCCAATAAGGAAAACAGAAAACTTATAACAAAATTTAGAGTGAGTGACCATGAGTTGTTAATAGAAACTGGTAGATACTATAAGATACCCAGAGAGGAAAGACTATGTAAAACATGTAAAGTCTTCGACAACGAGGAACATTTTCTTCTTTAATTGTGCAATTAATCAATCTGGTAGAAAGCAACTTTTAGAATATTATATGAAAACTCAGCTATATTTTAAATCCCTGAATCAATTAAAAAGGTTGACTATTATATGTACATGTTATACTTAATCCGTCAACCTCTGAACAAATTAAAACAGTCGTTTCTTTTTTGCAACAGTCATTAGAACTGAGGAGATAAATAACTGTTTTATATTGTAAACATTAATTCTTTTTTGTTATCTTATGTTCTAATATGTGATGTACTACAACCCGAATTGGTTATAAGTTATAATAAGTCTCGTCATGCGACTTCGCGATTTCACAAAAGTTCAAGTTGAAAAATTTTCCGGTAAACACATAGCATTGTAGCACCATGTCGTCCAAATAATTGCTTAAAACGTCATACGTTTTAGATAGAAATTCGACTTCATAGTAAAATTTATGTAACCGTAAGTCACAAAATTGACCGAGACATACTTTATTTACATCGCGAAAGTCTGTTTCACTTCCTTTAGATAATGGAAATTTTACAATCTCTCCTTTATTTGAAAACCAATTTCTCGTAGATCAAGAATGACCATACATAACTTAAAAATGACACTGTTACGAGTAAAAATGTGCAAAAAACGCTGTGTACATGTGAATTTTCCTTATTTTTGTAAGACGGTTTAAAAATTCTAAGTGTTGGATTTTTCTATTTCGAGGGCGAACAGGCAATGGGCAAGAAACATTTGGTGCATACTGGATTACCTGTCGACAGGTAAAAGGTGACATTACCCATGTCAGATAAGTCCATTCTCGGTGACAATCGCGCGCGGTAAATATTTTCCGTTTAAACATAATAGACATGATAGAGATTTTGAAAAAGCTGTTTTTCCGCACTTTGTGTTTTTCCGCAAAGTATACGACTTATGAATAAATAATTACCGAATTTAGAAGTATACGGTATTTTTACAAGGTCATACAAAATCCATTATCTAAAGGAAGTGAAACAGAGTTTAAGTACTTAATAACTTACTTTACTAGATGACTGACTTTTTATTTAGGAATAGCTGCTGCACATCCATGGAAAGAACAAAGAAGTTTCACGGTCAATTTATTACGGAAGTTCGGATTTGGGAAGAGAACCATGGAATCCAGGATATTAGAAGAATCAAAATTCTTCATAGAAGTCATTGAAAATCAAAAGGGTAAACCATTCTCTCTTCAGGGAGCTATCAATAAGGCTGTGTCCAATGTAATTTGTTCGATAGTTTTCGGAAAACGCTTTAGTTACGACGACGAAGAGTTTTGTAAATTTGTATACGCAACTACAGAAACTGTTATTAATAAGTACATCCCAAAAGTAAACCTTCTCCCTTTCTTACGATTTGTACCAGGTGATGTATTCCGTGTTCAACATTGCGCAGACCAGAATGAAATGATACGCAGAGGCCTACAACGGTACATTGATGAACACAAAGCCTCGCTTGATGAAACTGATATCAGAGATTTTATTGATGCTTATCTCGTTGAGATCAAGAAGAACAAGCAAGACACAGATACTCTGTTCACAGGTAAGAACTTATTGTATTCAGGAAAACAGGTTTGCAGACAAAATAGGCAAAAACGAATAACAAATAGGGTTTTTATATTGTTCCCTTGGTGCTAATCGGATGTTATTCATCTGCGGGGCACATTTCAGTCTACGTATTTTTATACAATGTATTATCTTGCGTTTGAAACAACGGGAGTAGAATACCGAAGGAACGAAGGGGTGAAATTTACAAAAATCGAAGTCCAAAGGCATGGCCAAAGGAGAACACAGAAAACAATGACGTTAGACACAAAACAATGACGTTAGACAGAAATAGAAATCACAAAATTCAAAACAAAGCAGTGTGAACCACAGTGAAACTAAGAGTGACATCAGGTGCTCCGGAAGGGTAAGCATTTCCTGCTCTGTTAACAGCACCCGTCACACTGTGAGGGGGTCAATCCAGGAAAATGTCAAAGTCGGTAGTCAGATCCGGGAAGACGTGAATCTAGCTGAAATAGTCCACTTTCATTTGGGATACTGACACGTCATATCTTTTGATGATGCTATGGTGACGGCCATAGAATTTCTTGAGGGATGAAATTAACATAGATTGAACAAATCCCTGACTAAGCAGCTTTTGGGACAGTGTTTTTGCTGT
>MJUU01069027.1:0-15374 GCA_002080025.1 Modiolus philippinarum
GGTTAACATAACACCACACACTTTTAGTTACTCTCTGGGCGGTCTATTCGGTATGTCTACATACCCTATTGCTCCTCGTGTAACTCCGATACCGATCGGGCTTCCAGTGCCTGCGGCAGTGGCTTCGCCAGACAACACTGATAAACCATTTGTTATAAACGGGAAGATCTTACACTCACCCGGGGATGGGTTTCAGCAGTGGATAAAATGCAAGGATAAGTGTACACCCACATTTACTATCCGTTTGTGCGTTGCGGGTATCACGGGTACTGCCGTCGGCACTCCTCCGTACATCTCATGTTACAAAAAAGGGACGACACCAATAACTAGCACCGAAATTCTAGAGACCAGGAAAACCTTCAGTGGTCATAAACAATTTGAGATAAAAATGAGTCATACGTTTGAAAAGAACGACGAAATATTCTTTGGAGTTATAGCCCCAACCGGAATCGTTTGGCTAGTTTCTCCAATGACCTCACTAAATGTAATCGAAGTCGAAATTAAGTTGTAGTGTAATTTATATGATAAAAATCAGTTAAAAAAATGAATAGTGATTCAGTGATAACTTTAGGAGGACTGCCAAACGGAGTTTTCGATATAGTAAATATTCAAGAGAAAGAAAGGATCGTATATTTGTACTGTCCTCTCAGAGGAATAACCTTTAAAGTGTGGGTGCGCAGAGATTTACTAGAAGAACTAAAAACTCGAGAAGTATTTGCTTGGTTGTGAGATGAATAGAGACTGCAAGTCCGACATCGGAATCCAGGAGTTAAAGTCGTCTGAATACCCTTTCCATTTAACAAATACTCTTCTATTTTTGTGATCCCGTCTGATAATCTTTTCTATTCTGTATGTCTCTTGATCTGTCTTCTGGAGTTCTTGTTCGTAGAAGCTTCCTTCTATTGGCTGGTTATTCAAGTCCGTGATCTTGTAAGTTATTGGTTCTGTGTACTGGATCGTCGAAATAGTAAATACCTCTTCGGTCCAGTTGGGTGTATAACCCTTTTCAAACGTGCCTTTCTTTTTAGATATTCTGACCTTGTCGTCTAGTTTGAATTTTGGTTTACTCTTAGTTTCCTTCGTATCTGAGTAAACGGAGGATTTGCTTGCTTCTACTGGTTTCATTTTGATTGACGAGTGCTTCGTGTTATTGTACTGCTCTACTAATAGTGGAAGTACTGAGATATAATTGTAGGTGTTATTGGCGGAAAAGAAGCGAAACATCTTACCTTTGAGTGTACGATTGAAGCGCTCTATTACTACAGCCTTTCCCTGATTGAAAGTGTGGTACATTCTTATTTTGTAGTTTTCTAGGAGTGTCTTAAACTTCTGGTTGTAAAACTCTGATCCCTGATCGACCCATAGTAATTCTGGAGTTCTTCCCTCTTTTAGTATGCTCTCGAATCCAATAGCCACTTCTTGTCCTGTCTTGAATTTAGTAGAACGCTCCAAGCGTATTTGCTGAATACGTCAATCACATTTAGTAAGTATTTGTACCCCTTGTTATCTCTGGAATAAGCTTGCATGTCTACGAGATCTGCACTCCAGGTGTCATCGACATGTGATACTCTTCGTGATTTTGCAGCTGGTACACGTGCTGTATTCTATAAACTTACCGTTGGATAATTGTACGACCCTTGGAGAAAGAGACTCTGTGACTTTTTTTTCTTTTACGCAGTAGCTCATTTTTTGAAGTACTCTTTTAATAGTATTTCATTTTTTATTGCATCCGTCGGACTGCCGCGGGCACTAAGGTCTTTGTACATTATATCGTAGATGTCTTTCTCTTGTGCTTCTCGTAGAAAGAATAGACAGAAGTAGCCACATAGAACACTTAGTTTGTGTTGGTACTTGATTGTGTTACGTCTGTATTTACCCTTTATATAGTCAATAAATTCTTGTGGTGGTGGAAGACCATAACTATCAAAGTAAATATTTCTTTTGTCACGGAAGTCCCAACACACCCAATGCGTGCCGGCACCACTTTTATCGTCCAAATTAAGGACGCCGCACTCATTCTTGTTTCGTTTTAGTGGTAGATTGTCCCTGCTGTAGACTCCCCTGAAAGAGGTAATACGTAGTTTATCAACCCAGTCTAAAATATCAAAGTTAGTTAGCGGATCAAGCGTCTGCTGTCTACTTGTAGTCCTCTACCCGGGCGTTCGACTTGTAGTCCTTTACCCATTAGACCGGTTAGTAATGGCACTGCCAAACTGGCTAACATACCAAGGAATCCACCGGTCTGTTGTCTTTGTGTGATTCTTAGACCAGTTCCTGATTTCTTTTTGAGTGCTGACTGCAATTGCTCTTTCTGTGTTTTTGTTAGGTGGTCAACGTTGGGTTTACGTAATAATGTGTTAATTTTGTTGTGTGGTACGTCTGCTGTTAAACCAGAACCAAGCACCTTTTTCACACCGGTTCCAGCTAGAGCGGAGGCCGCTCCGATGCCAAGGGCAGGTAACAGTTTGGATGCCACTGTCTTTATGACCGGAAGTGCAAGTTTAGCAATTGCTCCAAGAAAACCTCCGTTTTGTGACTGCTTCGACATTTGTGTCTTGCTAATTGTTAGGTCTGTACCAGTACCAGAGGCCTTTGCTTTCTGTATTTTATTTATTTGTGTTTGTATTAGCGCTAGCGGCATATCACCTGTTAATTGGTTGTTTGTTAGTCTTAATGTTAGACAAGATGTGTTTTTGTATGCTTTAGCTAAATTCTTTCTCTGACCTTCGGATTAACCAAGACTATAGTTAACATATTTACTACCTGCGGTACTCATTTTTATTAAGTCTAGCTAATTATTATATCGTTTCCGACCGTGTCTAAAATTATATCTTCTTCGTTCAGTACAAGGGCAAAGATCCTATAAGCAGCGGCTGGAGCCTGATTCAGTCTGTAATGTAACGTCAAAGATGTATTGTCCATACTCACCGATTCGTCTACGTAAGTCAAATCAAAATAGATTAATCCATACAACGAGCCAAATTTGCTAAGGGTAAGCATGTTCCCGGTGTCATAGTCGTTGCTTGCATTAGGCTTAAAATTACAGGCATCTCTGAAGATTCTGCTGATTTGATTCGAACTATATTCTGTTTCCGGGAAAAACGTGCCGGCGCCAACCTCTAATCTAGCAGTTAAGAGACTACAATTTGTATTTGCTGCGTTTAATTTGAATGTATCAAGTAACAGAGGATTTTGTTCTTGATCAACATCCTTTCCGTTTCTTTGTAAAAACACAATTACGTGTTTCGGGTGTTTTATTCCTGTTGTAATACGAAACGACCCTTCAACAGATTGACTCGAGATATTAGTGTGAATGGATTCTCTTAAGTATGTCCATCGTCTTGGTTTCATGTAATTTTGTAACACACCCGTTAAACCAACAGAATTTAATTTCAGTCTAGGAATCCAAAGTTCAAAATGTGTAATTACAACTCTTCCATCATCAGCGCCATCAGCCTTGTATAATAAATAATTGTCGTTGTTTATTTCTACTGTTATTCCCATTTGTGCTGGGGGTAAAAGATTTTGTTCCAACGAGGCAAAGAAAGAAAATCTATTTAATGGTATTTCCGCCGTTACTTCTTTTCTTGTATTAGTTAAAGCTGTTCTCGCAGCAAATCCTATATTATCAGCAGTGGTTGCAACATTATCAGGGTAAATAAAGCTGTTTTTGCCTACACTACTCACATATCCGTCTGAAAACGTAAGCAATGATTTGACGTGATTTGCTAGAGATAAATTATTACAGTCGTAAACTGTTTTTCCGTTTTGGTGGACTGTCATTTGACTAAGAAAATTTGTTACATCTGAAATAACGGATATTGTGTTATCAACTGGTGCTGCTCCGTCAGCTAGTTTATCTACTTTGAACTTAATTAAAAAATGCCCATTGTACCAGTCATAAAACGAAGCCCTATCGTTTATACTAAATTTGTAATCCGTTTTGACTTGTGCTTCTCCATTTTGTGGAGTTGTTATGGGAGTGTCTAGTAAAAAGTTACAATACTCATATCGATCACAGAATTGTGTTCCTCTAAACATTTTTTATTACTGGATTATTTTTTTCTTTCTTATATAAAAAATGATAGAGTTTATAAGCAGTGTCTTAAACAGGTTAAACAAGAGTCTTGAGCGTTGGAAAAAGAGTAAAACCTATAAGATTTTTGTTTTACTTATGAGATGCTTAAACCGCAAGCAACGTAAAAAATGTGAGTGAATTAAGACCTTGTTAAAAATCTAGCCCGTTTTACCCGTCTCAACTGTAGTGAATAACAAATCTTACATGTTTGTTTTTTTTTCTATAGTCCCGTAGGTAGTAGTTAATATGGGCAAAAATCTGAGGTTTTCAAAAAACGTTTTTTGAAAACCGCAGATTTTTTCCCATATATACTACTAGCAAAAATTCATAAGACGGACAAAGCTTCAACATACAAGTTTTCAAAGATAGAAATTAAAACAATTAACGAAATCTGATGGAATTTAAGAAAAACTAAATTCACATGGAATTGTACGGAAATTCATCACACAAAGTTCACCATGGTATGGAGGAAAGTAAGAGCGCCTGATTAGCTTAAAAAAATCCCGTCTAATACGATCATTAAAAAAGTTCTAGATATCAGTCCTTTGTGGAAAAATTTGAAGTTTCGGTCCGAACTCTGATTCAAGATTCTTTCTTTACTTAATACTGGGATGACTGTCTACGACCTTTCAATAGTAATTGCTGTTGAGTTGCTATCGGACACTCCCGCAATGGAAGGGCAAGTTTGGCTAGCCATAAAACCAGTTTTACCAACCATTTCTTTTGAAATGCCTGTACCAAGTAAGGACCATTGCAGTCGACAATTTTGCCGTTAGTTCTATCTGCCTCATGGACTTCGGCTCCTGACTCTGTTCGGTAATTTTGTTATTACCTCCATTTCACTTAAACTACTTCTTTTCCAATTTTTTAAAGAAGAACATCACATTGATAAAAATCCCATTCATTTTTAAATTGAGATGTTAACCCACTTAAGTGTCGTTTTCAATCTTCGAGGTGACAAAATTTATGTATTAAAGAAGTTGAGATGGATTCTAATTTTCATTTTATTGACTTTGACAAGTTGAGTTCCACTGAAGCTGGCAACTCTTTCAACAATTCCTGTTTTCGATAATAATTCGTTAAATATCTTTTTAGACTCCTTGGTTGATAAGTATCGTCTCCAGTGGTTAGTTAATTATTCCATTATACGTAAGTCATTTGTTTGTTATATCAGTATAAGGCATTTGTAAGTAAACTCCTTCCCAAATAACATATATTGTGACATCCACTTTTGTCAAACTTTATTCTACATCAATTGTCATTCAAAGCCATTTACGACTACATATTTTGGCTATTGAATGAATTTCTATTTCTTCAAGTAACATAGTGACTTTATATTATGTAAAGCTGTAGAGAAAATGATGTAATCATTCGAGTTTCTCTGTCATTTGTCTTAAGACACCAATACATATAATACTGGCTAAGTAATACTGAACACAAATGACACAGACTAATAGATAGTTGCATTAATTCTCTACACGTTTGGTACTCTCACATACCTATATTGAATCACCTGACTCAAAAGATCAGCGTGGGCTATTGCCATCACTTGGCATCTGTTAGCTTTTGGCTTTTTCACATTTTCAACTTCTACTCTGAAACCACTGAGGCAAGTTACACCAAATTTATTGATTTATTGAAGGTTCGTTTACAAAAATTTCGTACTGAAGCCAACAGAACTATGGTTGTCAGCGCAGAATTTAGTTGACCATTAGTCCCTGTGAGATAAACATAATTTCCATGATCCGTACTTTTTTTATTTTGCCGTGTTTTTTTTGTATTTCTTGTCATTTTTACTATTGAAATCAATGCCCTTTATCTATTCAATATATAGTTTACACTTCGAAAAGGCCCCATGACGGCTCTGGTGTAAGAAATAGTTCGATGTATAGAGACTTTTCATCAGTGCTATGCACTCCAGATCAGTTATCTAAATGCTCATAAATTAAGGGGTGTATATTCAATAATGATTTGAAGCGATTTGTTCACGTTTAGATAGTTATTTCTACAAATATTCATACACCAAGCCTTCCTCAGTATGGTCATCATGTGTGTAAATATTGTGTTTTGATTGTTTACAAGTAATAACTGTCCGATCGATCATAATTAGGTCATGTGTATTTTTAGATTTTTACTAATCGCTACATCATTAGTTGACGCTTCTAATATGTGTTTATTCTTTTAAGGGTTATTCTGATAAAATTGTAATTAGGATACTCAAAAATCATGATAAGAAATGTTTATTGTTAAAAAAGGGATTCTGATTAAGATTTCCGTCATCTACATTGAAATGCATTAGAATGATTAGTTGGAGGACAATTTCATTGAATCCGTGCAGAAATGTATTATAGGATTAAACACTGTTTTAAAGGAATTTATTTGAGTATAAACGGGACCAATTCACTCACAAGCAAATAAAAGTCCGAAGGACTTTTATTATACGTTTGTGAGTGGCTTGGTCCCATTTATACTCCAATAAATTCCTTTCAAACGGTGTTTAATCCTTATAATTCTTTTACTTTGATGATAAGTGATTAAATTCTAATTTTTATTATGCCAATCAAACGTTTTTATTCAAAGTGATCGTCTTGGCGTATGGATTTAGAAAGGTGAACTGAAATGTAGTTCGGTCAACGTCGTCTATCGAAAAATAAACGACCTCAGAAATTGCTACCGGAAGTAAATTCAACCAGTCATATCAGCGTATTTCCTAATATGAAAATCATATAAGAATTATACTTTTTTTAAATTGAAATAACTAAGTAACTGTCCAAATTGCTAAAAAGGAGGACTGTTACAACGGAAGGACCTACGGGTGGGGTGGGGGAGTCACTTAACATAGATTTTCTTAGAGTAAGGGTTGCGGACATTTAACCAGCACTAGACATATATTTGATGAAAATTTTGTAACCTATTTATAGGCACGGACCATTTGATTTTCAGAGGGGGCTTGGATTTTCACCCGAGCCGGGAATTTTTTTTCAGATATACACTAGACTACGCAATTTCGTTGCTCCAGGCATTTTTCTATGGACAAAGTCGGAGTCAGATTTTATTTTTTATTTAACTCAGGTGCTGGTCAGAGAATTTTTCGGGGCAAAAATCGAGACCAGAATTTTTTAAATTTTTTTTTCTAAAAATATTTATGTCTTTTCGTCGCCGTGAGTGGATTTTATCCAAGCGGAAAGCCGGAAAGAATTCACTGCTATATAATTGATATAAAGCGTATGTCAATTATATTTTAAAAAATTCAATAGCTTGATATGGGTTTATAGCCACATCATTTCTTGTTTAGATTTTAAATTCATCCCTTTTAACAGCTCACATGTCCATGTATCTCTTTATTTTGTTATTGGTGAGAGAGTACCACGTCTTACCTAAAATATTGTATATTATTTAAGGTAGAGCCTACTGAGGGAGCTAAGGTATTTATGCCATGTTTAGGCCCGTGATTAAAACCAGGTTTAATTCGATGTGATATTCTGAAAATGATATTGGGACTGCTATTAGACTGTAGTAGTCAAAGCACAAAAAATTTCATCAATCTTAATAATATTTTTTTCTTTTCACATTTTTTTTGCCTATTTATCACTGGAATCCCACTGCAAGCATATATTTGTAAGAAACCATTCAAAAGCATGTCAGATGATCAGTTAATGAGCAGCATGTAGTGTTATAACCCTTACGGGATTCGTCCGATGGATATATTGTATAATTACTTGTACCATTACCCTATGATCCATGTATTAAGGTTTGTAATAATAAGGGTCGGGGTTTTTAAGAATGTGACCTTAGATTATAAAAAAGGACAGAATTTAATGCAAGGTGTCTGATTGCATTTACATGGTACAGCTATCCATATAAAACGGTAGACATCTTTTATTAAGGTCTATCCGGTACAACGGATAGACATTATTGGGATTGTAAAATTGTAAAAAAAAAGTTTTTCTTCTTTTCACAGAGGTGTCTAAGTGGGTAAGTGTAGGTCGATGAAATTTGGTGGGGTTTTGTAGTTTCTGTTGAAGTTGTAATTGTATCCGTCTTGGGTCGTTTCGTTATCAGGGGAGGGGGTTATTTTAGAAAACTCCCTAAACATGTTTTGTGATATTATTCGGAAATGGTAATAAATAGGTAGTGAATTGTAATGGGAAAAATGTTTGTCAGGCTATGACAGATATTTCGTTCATTTGGGCAAATGTTGGTGGATGGACCGGTTTCATGATAAGGGCTTGCAAAGTTTTGTTACTTTTCTTGGAGCAATTATTTGGGGAAATTTCGGAATGTGTAAGAATTAGGTATTTGGGACCTATATCATTGTATTTAGTTGATATGTTTTACATTCAAAAATGTAGGGGTCAAAGGTTTATTGGTCACTTTAAAAGGGATGACATCAGTTCCTTAAAATAAAACGTCTACACAAATGCAGCTACTGTTATGAATGATAAATGATCTGCTTGTCAAATTATCTAAATTGTGGTTTCGTGTTTACTAGGTAAACTGAAACTTGATCAGCTGGTTGTCAAAAATGATATTTAGCAGACGCCAAAAGTAAAGCATTTGAACACTTTGTTGTTTTATGTGTTTTGTTTGACATACAATTACACATGGATTACAGAAGAACACTACTGAATACAACATGTTTTTTTTTAATACAACATGTTTTTTTTAACACTTATATCCACCCCCCCGGTAGAAGTTAAGAAACATTTAGTACATTGCACAATAGTTATTTTGATTCTGTATAACGTAATAAATTTTGATATCAATTATTGAAAATTAAATCAAAACAAATAATGACTGTAATTGGATTCAAACACAGAAGTCACCGAAATGATCCCTCCAATCATTATCCAAGCATTACTAAGAAATCAATTTTCAGCCCTTTTAAAAAAATGGTGAATAAAAGGATATGGAGTAAATGCACATGAGACAGTCTCTACAAATTCACGGTAAAAAACAAGCAAAGGAACAACGCTTTTATTGTTGTTCTTCATCTTGAAGTCACTATGAGGCCATCAACAATGAGCTTTGCTCATACCTCACAGTAAGTTCAAGACGGCCCCTAGCACCGGTTTAAGCGGAATTCTTTGCTAATCGTCTCCATGTCTTCATTGGTTATGGGTGCCGGATTGTCAACAAACATCAATTAAACTCGCAAAGTGCTCTTACAATCACTGTCATCATTTGCCAGACAAAATCACTAGTGTCTTAAGCTAGTGGACGATTACAACATCTAGACAAACACAGGGCACTTATCAAGTCGAATGTAAGAAAAAAATTGGTGTAATAAAATAGTGAGATGTGGGCACTTAAAACAGGTGGTCTGGATTACATTTGAAAGTATGAATAGTATATCCATATGAGAAATTCTCTCATGCACAAGTACACCATAACTGAAAAATATAGAGAGCAAACATCTCTCCCACCGGAAATCTTTTTACCTAAAAATTATTAACATTTATAATTAACTTATTGTGTTTCTGGCTACTCAGTGTTATCAATTTGATTGCATTAGAAAAAGTTATAATATTTCATTAATACAGTAGAATCTATTTATAGCTATTCAAAAACCCATTTAATAAACCATATATTTATATAGCTATTCAAAGAAATGGATAAATTACATCATAAAATATTTAATAGATACTTTAAGTAATATCTTTAATCACTGATATATATATATAGATTACACTACAAGATCCCGTTCATTACCATATTTTATCCACTAGAGATAGTTAAATTTTGAAATTTTAATTGCGAGGCTTGCCGAGCATTTTAAAATTTTTAAATTTAACTATCGAGAGTGGATAAAATATGGTAATAATCGGGATGAAGTGGTGTAATCTTTTTCTCTAATGATCAGTGATAAACACCGAGAACTGTATTCCGAATAGATTTGGCGGGAAATAGCACGGGGTTTTATTCAACATACGTTGAATAAAGAAAATTTATCCAACGGGTCAAAACCGGTTTAAACATGACATATCATTAGAGAAACACAATTTAATATATATATCTTATACATATATTTTATACATTCTATTAAGTATGGAGTGTTCATCTATTGGTATTTTCATATCCCTGCATGTCTATTGCCCAATGAGGTCTATTGCTCAGTGCGGTCTGTTGATCGATGGAATTTATTGACCAGTGCGGTCTATTGACTGATGGAGCCTATTGACCGATGACGTCTATTGACCACTTAGATCTATTGCCCGATGAGGTCTTTTGACCTATGAGGTCTATTGCCCGATGAGGTCTATTCACCGATGAGGTCTTTTGCCCGGTGAAGTCTAGTGTCTTACATTTGAACTTTCTGTAACCCAGCCACTAATACATGTATGACAACAATAACATGGCACAGCGATAAAAATAAAAACAATGGCAGCAAAATGGACGATATATATTTTACTACTGTATTTTAATACTATTTGGAAATATGAAACCTTGTGTAACAGTTTGTGTGACCATCTGCACATTTTTGAGATAAAAATAATACAATTTGTAGAAAATCATGAAATAAAATAAATTACTGCCCAGTTTTTCATTTATCAAAATTATCAACATTGAAAAATATCTTTCAACATATTCTTAAATAAATTCTTTTAATTGTGAAAACGTATGCACTCAATAAATCTGCTATAAAACTAGTACTATTAAAACAGACAAATTTTTCGTGTGTTAAAATCATTGTTCTGCAAAATGTGTTTATATAATGTTTTCAACCGTTTGCAGTGCACATTCAGATGAAAACTTCAGCGAAGCTGATAAAACTAGAACCACAGTTGTTCCAAGAACAATTGAGAGGTCGGTCCAATTAAATCGGGCAACCTATATATTGATATGAGGCATTTGCGTTGAACAAACATGTGTAGGTGATACGAGTTATTGCTAAAAAATTTGAACTTTGATATGAGACATTGCTATTTGATGTATTCAAAAACAGTAAAAGAGAGTAGATAAAAATGCTAAAGAAAATGTGTGTCCTGTTACGATCTACATTTGTAGCAAAGGAAAGGGTGATTAAACCAACAGTTTGGAACCTATTGACCAAAAACTGATTTTCGACAATCGATTTCCGGTTTTCTTTTGCTTGTCATATAATACCATTATAGTAACAATAATGTATTAAATACAAAAAAGTACAGGACGATGTTTCTTTCAAAATCAGGTCATATCAAAGTATCATGGACAACAAAAACTTTCGTTTTACGTCAATGTATATTGATAAATGTACATATTAAAGGTATATATATAGTGCCTTAGTTTAATTGGTTAATCTGAAATGAGAGCATTATGGCACAACTTCCGGATAGACCTATCAATTGTTCTTCGAACAATTGACATACTAGTTTATATATACAATTAAGTTATGGTATACCTGTTCGTGAGATAATTCCTCATATCGATGCATTATCACACTTTCAAAATTTGGCATTTTGGTTTTTTTTTTTGTAATTTCAAAATGTTTTTTCTGCCCACCTGTTATGTTGCCCACATAATTATCACTATCTTATAATGCCAAGTTTTCATTCGACCGACTTAATGAGTGCCCTGAGTATGTCGATATGCTGTGATTTTCCACCAGCTTTGGACACTGGTGCTTTTGTCGGGCAACGGATGCCAGTCATTCTAGGAATACTAAATGCAAGTTTATGTGTGTTGACAATCCCGCATCCTTTCGAGCGCAAACATGGATGTGGCGTTCCCCGACATCTAGCCATGAATTCCGATCAAATGGGTGCTTCTTGAACTTACTATAAGGTATGGGCAAAGATCATTTTTGAAGGCCTCAAGACTTAAAGATGAAGAACATCTCTTCATTGATTATTATAATATTTTGACAAATGACTTGGCAAAACGCAAAACCTGATCGGTACAGAAGCTTATACTTGCAGCACAGTTTTATTATTTCTCACACGTTTACTAATTCATTTATTTTTTTTCAATTTGGCCGTTCAATATTTTCCTTGTTTTTACTAAAATGTTATAATCTGTACACACGACCATTTTTGCCCTTTCAACCAAAGTTACACTGCAAGGTTTGCCTACATCTATTTCGATGTGCCCCGTGTTGTCTATTGATGTTGTTTTTGTCCTTATTTTTGCCTTTTGTCGGGCTACTTAATGACAAACATATCCCGATTTTACTTTTTTTCTCATGACCGCTCCCGACATATGTTGCTTCGATGACATATTTTAGCTGCTATCGATGTTGCTCAACATTTTTATTCTCTTCTTGTTACCCTGGTGCTTTCAGCTGGATAACCCTGAGCATCGCCAAAGTTGGCACTCCATGGCGGGTGGAGAGCAAGGGAGTGACCTTGATATAATTTTTGTCAAGAATACCGCTTAAGTGCACGCTATGGGCCTTTTTGATCTCGCTTGAGGGGGTGAATATTGTTCACCTCTAGTTGAAGATCCTCAGGCGACATCAAGATGTAGACAGGAATAAAAGCCCTGTCCTTGATAAACTGGAGTTCTCTATGTATCGTGTGCGTTTTTGTCACATGTACATTCACTCCATATCCTTTCATTTTTCCTACACAGTCGTCACAGTAAACTCAATCTGACAGAAGACGATTAGCCAATCAAACAGATTGTTTTCTCAGTGTGTCAGTTAGCCAATCAAACAGATTGTTCTCTCAGTCTGTCAGTTAATTGATGTAATGATACGAGAAAACAATTAGGTCCTTTTAATACTCGTTGTGTGTACGAATATAGTTCTTACAAAAATAGTGTATTTCTCTATATTTATTTTTCTTTCCGTTATTCTACATATTTAGTATTTTTTATGGGTTTAAAGGAAAGAAGAGACATTAAATAACATTTAAAATTTGGAATTTAATTTTAAATCAATGCACAAGGAGTAATTAGGATAAGTGCAGAAAGGTGAAAATTGCTATATTCGGAAGCCCTCCATCTTTCCCAATGTGGGTTCCCTCAGTTCTGGGAAATTTAAAAGAAACTGAAATGGGAAAAGGTCCTAGTTTTTGTATATTTTTTCACACTTAGACTGTTCTGTAAGTATGCCAAATCTCACGAGGATAGAGCAGGTGCGATTTTTTAATTAGTCTTTACTTTTGTTTATTTTTACAAAGACAAATAGGGGGAAATAATTGTGTTCTCGGGCCTAATCTAAGCAAACATTATATTTACATCCAACTGCAGGGTACTGACTGGGTACTTAAAGATAATAAATATCTACTTAGACATTGTTGTCTCCCTGTAATGTTTTGAATGTTCTAAATGGTAATATTAGTGGTTGGTTATTGTTGAAATATGATGATGTTTTTACTTGAATGAGTGTTATATGGTGTCTTATAATGAAAATTGGAAAATATCAATCTCAGCATTAGCCTTGGTTGAAATTGCTTTATTTGATTATAAAATACCATATTTCACTCATTCAAGGACAGTGTATTGATGATATAAAATCATTGCACGTCTACGAGATATGGGGTTTAAAGAATCAATAAAGTAATATTGAACGAGGTATATCCATTTTTGGACATGAGAGAGGTGTGACCTGGAAATGTCAATCATAAATGTGCAGTATGGTGATTTATATCTAGCAATTCCATTTCAAGGTTTATTTTTTACGTAGAAAGAAAAGTACAAATATAAAATCTAATATATAAGTGGCAAGTAATGATGTTTTGAAAATGGATGAAAATGTTTATTGACAAATATCAACTCTAAAAGTTTTCATCTCATTGTCTTAGGTCATCTACGGCATTTCAAGAGTTTTGCATTAACAAGAGATGTGACTTGGTGTTTTGTATGTTTCATTGGTAGAAGTCGGGCTGTGTTGTGAAAATCCTACATAATATATTAAGTTTTGGATGTTTGAAGTATTAAATTAAATCTTTTTACCCTAAAATGGTGTTTTTAACTATACAATTCCAATTTTTACATGAATATTTCAAGGACTTAGTGTACGCAGTATGCAGACCAATGCACACCTAAAAGGAGAAACTCCCTTATGACAAAAAGGCGCGGACAAATCATGGCAGTGTTGACTCTTAAGCTCAACAAACGATCTTGTTACGGCTCGAGCACAAACTTGTGAAGTTCCCCACTAGTACAGTTGCGTGACAGGAAATGTCGATATTATATCTTCAGGTGGATTATTCGTCCACTCCCATAGTTGATATTTCACAGAGTATTTACATTTCATCTTTTTAAGTGAACTAGAAATAAAGACACCGTCTGATCCGCTATTGAGGATGGAAGTGTTAAAACTTAACGTGATGATCTCAAAGGTATTCCCTACCCATTGCTTACGGCGTATTGGTATCTCAGATGATATATGATTATGTAAAAAATATCCCTAGTACAAGCAATTCACCAACAATTGATTATTTATAGCCAGAAACTACCCCCTGTTATGGTTTGAAATAATGCTTGAGATTCCTACTCCGCAAATTCTATGATTAGCTGCACGAGTATAGTATAATGTTACAGTGGCACAACTCGAGACTGACGAATTAACACTTGACTAGATCTAAAATTGCGTTCTCCAATCATCATTACTATTGAACATATCAGCTTGTTGTATTCACCCATTGATTAAAGATGCAAATAGAAATATAAATGGATTTAACAAAATTTCAATTTCATTGCATTGATTTTAGATTTTAGTTGTCAATCAGAAAGACTTTATGAAAAAACTGCACATTTTTAAAAAAGCATTTACTGCTCCGCTAGAGGCACAAAGACTTGATAAATTTTGGAAATTGTGAAAACCAAACTTAAAAAGCACATGCCAGTATAAGGGAACACACATGCATACAACAAATGAACACAAAAATGGAGTATTATCAAGTGAAGTAGAAAGGTATGACATGCCCCACCCCTTGCAGTTGTCAAAATGATAAACTAGGGTAATTACTGTCTGTAACAACAGTGAACCCTGCACTCCCCGTTTGACACAGAAAACGGTTATAGACCCTAGGTATAATTTTCTTAACATTTTTGAATAAAATTATTGACAGTCATTATTTGTCTTAAAAGGAATTCATGAAAAATAATTGGGATTTGAGACTTTCAGGAATTTTACCACTTGGAATCAAATATTTTGGAAATCAAATTGGTGAAAATGTTTCTTCTAATTGTTACGAATTTTTAATCTATGGTTTCAGAAGAGAATTCCAAAAAATAAGTGGTATTTGACAATTTCAGGAAATTCACCTAAATTAGAATAAACTATTTTTGAAATCTATAAGGGAAAATGTCTGTCCTAATAAAAAATAATAATTTTTAAGTTTGGTTGCTTAGTAGAATTTCAAAAAAA
>MJUU01069028.1:0-23325 GCA_002080025.1 Modiolus philippinarum
TGGCAATAGCTCACACTGACCCTTCGGGTCAGGTGAGCTAAAAATGGAAGTTGGCTATTGAAAAAGTTAAGCCATCGAAAAGCTAGTTTGTAGTGTACCTTTGTTGTCAATTTCAAGATGAAGGCCAAAAAAAGAGGCCGATGTGGAAGTCTATGTAGTATCTTTAATTTCGAGATAAGATGAAGAAAATCACCAAAGCGAGGATTGTTTAGTGATAAAATATCATCTATATAAATAGACAAATGTATTATCGATCAGAAACTCTAACATCTTCTGAATTTTTTCTGTGATTTGTAAAGACCACTCCTTTGTTCCTTCGGTATTCTAATGCCGTTGTTCTAAAATGACAATCTGCACTGATAGAGACACAATTTGTTGAAATTTGTATTTGCAATAAATACCATTTTGCTGTTTTAATCCGTATTACTCTTCAGACTATCCTACATAAATTCTATGTTTAACGTCAACCTAAGATCTCGAAAGCTACGTGGAGGGGGGAATAAAACAAACAAAACCTTCAAACAAAACGTTTGCAATTATCTTTACAAATTTTAAGGCATAAATAAGTTCTTGTACAGATTTTACGTTTTTATTTAAATTCTTTGCTGATATAAAACATTTCATTCCACTTTCTCTTTCAAGTCTTTCATCAGTTACATACCAGACCGCCGACGGATGACGGATCGCAACCTCAGCCAACAAGAAAATTGCAGCAGAGCTGCGAGAGGGGGTTAATTTGAGACATGTGAAACTTTAAGTTCTTCAATAAAAATATAAAGCAGTGGAAATATTTATATTTGAGCCCCCTCCCCCATATTCACATATTCACATCATTGGTCATCATTGTATCAAAAAATATTTTATTGATAATAGCGAATTGATTGTGAGACTTGACAGGTGCGCTCAAGTTCCCTAAATATACTCTCCAGTTCATAGTAAATATTATTCATAGTAATATTCCAATTCAATTATTTTATAATTCACGATCCCAAAATATACAATGGACCGATTCAGAAATTCAACTTCGCACAAGCTCAGCGTACTCGTAAAATACGTTTTGACCAATTGAGAACGTTCAGAACAATGATAATCCCATAATGCCGTTTCATTTCTGAATTGGTCCATTCACCAGTTTATGCTATGACTGAATGCATTGCAATCTCAACAACACTTCTGTAGTTGTCGACCCTTGAAGTACATATATTTCCGGCGTGTAGCAGACGCTTGGTTGTTTTTTCATTTGAAGATTGACGATTTTCAAATTAATTAGAGCATTATTATGTTTTAAAGCTAGTGGTGGTGCCTTCAGCACGTCATTAAATTGACTCGGATACTTAGGGGAAATGCGTTGCTAAGGACACCAGATGTTTGCAAAATGACGAACGCGTTGTCATGGGCAACCACACTTTCTCTGTTATTTATTCTTTATTTATGTTGGTAGTGATCGTGCCTTCGGCACGACAGTTGTATCAATTTATTCATATTATTCGTGCTTTCGGCACGACATTTTAACTTCTATCATTAATTTACACATACGAAACTGCCTGTCTCGTGTGATCACGTGTTGTCTCGTTTGATCTCGTGTTCGAAAATACAAAATACAGACTAGTTTTCTGTTTAGTGATACGGTCGTGCCTTCGGCACGAAACATAATGATAGATTGTTAATACTATTTATTTCATCATTTAATATCCGTTCTGGTGTGGTCGCGCCTTCGGCGCTACATGCTTTTTCAGTTTCGAAACCTCGTATACAGCTTTAGCTCCTTCCACTTCCGCTTCAGGACGAAAAGTGTTTACAAATACAAACCATCGTTCGCTTCGCTCACGTCGTGGTTGGTAAAAAACTTTGTGGACATTGCGGAATTTTTGTTTTTTTTTTTTTATTTTCAAGTTCAAATCCTACGAGGGCGGGTGACGTTAAGCATAGAATTAATTTTGGATGGCCTAAGTACCGTAACTTTTTGTCTTAGCCGAACTGAATGAGCCAAAATTGTCAAAAAACAAAACTTTTGTCGACGGAATTTAAAATCACACAGTCATTTGATCAAAGATGATGGTTTGTGATTCATGAAAAGTATGTTTAGGGGAAATTGCACATGTAATTATTCAAGTCATATCAGATTTGATCTTTAAATTTGGCTTTTCCGTAATATGTCTACAGATTTTTATCATTATCTGATAAATCCTAAAAGAGACCTAACGTTGTAAAACATATTGAAAGTTATGAAATAGCTGCAGTAAAATACCGATTCAACAAAGGAGTGGTATTCACAAAAATCGACGTCCAAAGATATGGCTCAAACAAGAACATAGAAAACAATGACATTAGACAGCTACGAAGCACAGAAATAAAAAAAAACACACAACATTCAAAACGAAGGCGTTCAAAGTGTTAACTCTCATGAAACTAAGAGTGACATCAGTCAGGTGCTCCGGAAGGGTATGCATGTCCTGCTCTGTTAACAACACCCGTCACACTGAAAGTGAGTCAATCCGGGAAAAGATCAAAATCGGTATGGTCAAATCCGAGAAGACGTGAATCTAGCTGAATATGTCCACTTTCATTTGGGACACTGACACATCATACCTTTCAATGATGTTATGGTGACGGCCATAGAAAAATTAATATAAATTGAACAAATCCCTAACTAATCAGCTTTTGGGACAGTGTTTTTCCCCTGTTAAAAAACACTGAACAATTTACATGCTCTACAGTATCGAATCAACTGTAATATGTACACTACAGAGGCTGGAGAGGTAGGCATGTTGCTGCTAAGAAAGTGGAAGTTCACAATTGGGAAGTTAAATAACTAAATACCGAAGTTACTGTGAATTTAGTTTCTGCATATGCGCATTTCAACAACTTATGTCTCTTCAGTGCTAAATCATCAGTGTAAAATCATCACGCTTGTCATTTAGCTTAGATTTCAAACGTCCATATCAGTCAATGTACAACAAAAGATCTAGATACGAAGCTGAAGTTGGTGTATCAGTTGTTTCTTTAATTTCAAGCTCATTGGGATAGATTATGAATGTATAAATCCTGACTACTAACAAGTTGCACTAAATTCTAAATTAACTAATTTGTAATGAAAAAAAAAAAAATAGAATTTCGGCTCTAATGTTTTATTGCTTACCGCTTACCGGTATATATTTTACAGTAAAGTCAATTAATAATTTAAATTCATTATTTTAATTCGGTGCAGCCAGGATCTTGAATTACTTCATCATCAAAGTTGCTTGTAATCGTTGCCTTTGAGTATTTGCATAATCTCATTACCAATAGATTTACTAGTTTTCTTAATGAACCATGTATCTAAAACAGCAGTAAGCTGAAATTCATGTTTCCTATTGTCAATTTCATATTTAATAAAGCTGTTTGAGTATGCATCTTCATCTACTTCTGAATCTCTGTCATATCTTATCTGTAAATAGAAATGAATCATGAGTCATTGCCATATTTATATATTGCACTTCTTGTCGAGCTTCATGCCAAGGGTTATATGGTCACTATTTATCGTTTTTCTACAAAATTGAATATACAGTAGAACTTCGATAGCTCGAACACCATGGACGTCTCAAACCTTTTTTCTTGTTCCTTTGTTCAAATTTTAACATAGATAGTCCCTTGGGCGTTCGAGCCATCGAAGTTCAACTCGATAACAATGCAAAACATAACAAAAAAAACCTTAATTATATTTATGTAATGTTATACATAAATGTAATGTTGTGTCGTATATGTGGCGAGACATGTTTATATTTTTAGGTCCTTTCTTGTTTTAACTGCTATTGTAATACATGTGCATTTTTCAGTTGTATTGATTTCTTTTTGATTCATTTAAGTTTGTTTTTCTGATCTGTTACGTAATTTTTCTGTATTTGGACACGGAACTACCATTTTTAAGCCATTTTCATAGTTTGGTGCACAATGAGAGGGAATCATTGTATAAAATATTTGGGAAACATTAAGTGTAAGATGTTTTTAAATAGGAATTTGTCATTGGTTTGGATATATCTTCAATATGTGCAAATGTCATGTTTTCGTTGTCTAGACCAAAAGAGATAACTCTGATTCAGATGCCTAATATAAAAATCAGTCTAATCTTTTTTACGATAAACTTTGAAACAGTGATGGTGCTTGAATGTTTAGTCTGATGTGTACATGAACCTCAGAAATAAAAAATATGCTATTCCTCTACTCAACATAGTAAAATTGTCATTTTAGGGTCCACAATGTCCAAATCAGAGCCAAGTAAAAGTTCATACTCAACTTTTAGGATCATACTTTGATTTTGTAACACTTTTCAAAAATTTGCATTTATTTCATGATGTAATTTTCTTTTTTTTATTATACAATTAAGAACAGGAACGAGAAGAAATGCATCTGTGTGGATTTTTCGTAATTTGTATACTGGCATTATATCGATTCATATCGGGCTTTCCCGCTATATTACAACTGATTTTCTTCAGGACTTAAAAAATTATCATTTCTGCTTTTATTCTGTCTTCTTGACCTTTTTCGTCTATTTCTGCATTTGGCATGGTCAGAATCAAAGTTTAGACCATTAGGTTCAGAAATCTACATCGGTTACACCTTCTCAAAGTGATGGATGGTGGCAGTTTATAGCATAACTTCATTTTTAGCTCACCTGGCTATGACAGGGTGAGCTTTTGCCATCACTTGGCGTCCGTCGTCCGTCCGTCCGTCCGTCCGTCTCTCGTAAACTTTTCATTCAAAGATCTTCTCCTCTGAAACCACTGGGCCAATTGGAACCAAACTTGGTCACAATAGTCCTTGGGTGGTTCCCTTTAAAAAGGGTATCCGGCAGGTCCGTATCTAATCAAAGATGGCCGCGAGCGGGGAACATAGTTTTAACATTGGACCCTATAGGAAAGACATTCAAAGATCTTCTCAGAAATTACCAGTCCAATTATAACCAAACTTATTCACAATGGTCATTAAATGGTCCCTTCCAAAAAAGGTATCCGCCAGTCCGTACCTTTTCTAAGATGGCCGCCAGCGGGGAACATAGTTTTAACATTGGACCCTATAGGAAAGACATTCAAAGATCTTCTCAGAAATTACCAGTCCAATTATAACCAAACTTATTCACAATGGTCATTAAATGGTCCCTTCCAAAAAAGGTATCCGCCAGTCCGTACCTTTTCCAAGATGGCCGCCAGCGGGGAACATAGTTTTAACATTGGACCCTATAGGAAAGACATTCAAAGATCTTCTTCGCAGAAACCACCAGTCCAATTATAACCAAACTTAGTCACAATGGTCCTTAGATGGTCCCTCCCAAAAAGGTATCCGCCAGTCCGTACCTTTTCCAAGACGGCCACCAGCGGGGAACATAGTTTTAACATTGGACCCATGGGTAGACATTCAAAGATCTTCTTCTCAGAAACTACCAGTCCAATTATAACCAAACTTAGTCTCAATGGTCCTTAGATGATTCCTTCTAAACAGGTATCCGGCAGGTCCGTACCTCATCCAAGATGGCCGCCAGCGGGGAACATAGTTTTTACATTGGACCCTATGGAAAAGGCATTCAAAGATCTTCTTCTCAGAAACTACCACTCCAATTATAACCAAACTTTGTCACAATGATCCTTAGATGGTCCCTTCTAAAAAGGTATCCGGCAGGTCCGTACCTAATCCAAGATGGCAGCCAGCGGGGAACATAGTTTTAACATTGGACCCTATGGGAAAGACATTGGGTGATCTTCTCAGAAACTCCTAGTCCAATCATAAGCAAACTTAGTCACAATTGTCCTTAGATGGTCCCTTCCAAAAAAGGTATCCGGCAGGTCCGTACCTCATCGAAGATGGCCGCAAGCGGGGAAAATAGTTTTAACATTGGACCCTATGGAAAAGATTTTCAAAGATCTTCTCAGAAACTACTTGTCCAATTAAAACTAAACTAAGCCACAATGGTCCTTAGATAGTCCCATCCAAAAAAGGTATCCGGCAGGTCTGTACCTCATCCAAGATGGCCGCCAGCGGAACATAGTTTTAACATTGGACCCTATGGAAAAGACATTCAACGATCTTCTCAGAAACTACCAGTCCAATTATAACCAAACTTAGTCACAATGGCCCTTACATGGACCATTCCTGAAAAGGTATCTGGCGGGTCCATACCTCATCCAAGATGGCCGCCAGCGGAGCATAATTTTAACATTGGACCCTATGGAATACTAATTCAAAGATCCTCTTCTCAGAAACTACTATTCCTATTAGAACCAAACTAAGCCACAATGGTGGTCCAATCCAAACAATGTATCTGGCAGGTCTGTACCTCATCCAAGATGGCCACAATCAGGAACATAGTTTTTACATTGGCCTTATTGATTTTAAGGGGAACCTCTGCCCAAATTTTTGAATTTTTATTTGAATTGTGGTCTGAATGTTTTAATTTCAGCAATATGTATTACCTTGATTTTAATTAAATTGAAATAAACATATTTTATTATACTCAAAAGAATAAGCAAAGGGATCGGGCACAAGTTATAACAACATTATTATAAGCCCTCTCCCTGATTACCTTGATTATAAGGGGAACCCCTGCCCAATTTTTTTTTGAATGGTGTTCTGTTATGGGTTGTAATGGATGGTGGATCTTTGGGTTGCCATGGAAACCAAACAAGAATACTGTAATTTAAGAAAAAAAATATTCTGCTAAATTTTATGTTTTGTTTTTCCTATTGGAAAAGCCTTTCATCTATGTCAGCCATGGTACAGGTGAGAGATACAAGCTCTTGAGAGCCTCTTGTTTAAAGATGACTTTTTTCATGAGCAGCTTTGCTTTGATAGAAAATACTCTAAGATCTTAGCATTTATCATGGATTTAGATTTATTTCAATAAAACAAATATTTATGGTTTTGTGACCATGTTTTACATCTTTATGTGATCGTCTTAACCAACGTGTTTAAAAAACTTTTGATTCTTAAATAGTGATTCAAAGGGGGAAAATGCTTAAAAGACGATGAAATTTTTGTATACAAATTGGAGATAAGCTAAACAACATGATAAAGTGCGGTTCTTCATCTGGGAGAGGTTCTTATGTAGGTACTCCGACGATTGAAAAAAAAATTGAATGTTCGAATTGAATGAATATAACGGTGCAAAAAGGTAGCTATTTGCTTCAATAATTAGAAATTAAACTTTTAATCTCCAAAAGATTAAGATTAAGGATAAATTAACATCATTAAAAAATTACAATTAGTCCATTTCCGGTATTTTATCTTCTTCACATTTACCAGTTCTATAAGAGCTAAGGAGAAACTGGTTCAAAAATTATTTGGAGTTACGACGCTTTGACCACTATTTACGATTAATTACGACCAAAATTCGAGAAAACTGCAAAAACACGTAAAATTTAAAATTGCCGTGCACCTACGTGCATTCATGGATCTATTTGAAACTTTGCATTGAAAAAGTATAGGTTGTAATTTAAATACAATACTTAACGTGCGTCTTCATGCACCATGTCATCATTGTGTATTTGTGCATTGAAAATTGATAAATCATCGAAACGTGCTTAAAAAATTCTTCGTTGGAGTACCTATCTTATGTCACATTTAATATTTTATGTTTTGATTTGATCTGCAATGAGGAGTCATAAGTTGTTAAATTGCAACAGTAACTGCGATATTTTACTATTTAATACTAAGGTAAAAAAATTGTTTGGTAGATTTACAGTAGAGGATGTATATTCCATTTATTGTGAACTTGTTCCTGAGAGAATAGCTCAAATGGATACACTATCATGCTTTCCAATTTTTGCATTTTATTTATTTTTTGGTGGGGGATATCTACACGATATCCCGACTGGCAGTTTAAAGTGCCCACATTAATTATACCTATTTTTCTTGCAATCGACTCGATAAGTGTCTTGTGGTTGTTTATATATTGTGATTGTCTTCTATTAGTATTTTGTTGGTCTGGCGAAGGATGATAGCAGCTATAAAAAACTGCCTCTTAATTTTAAATATTTGTTGACGACCTCGTATCCATTTGGGAGAGGACGATCTAACTTGTGATAACTTGTGTCCAATCCCTTTTGTAAATTATTTACAAATAAACTACGTTTAAACTAAACCTCGTATCCATTGGTAAAGAAAAACATGGATGTAGCGTTGTTCGACATTTAGCAGTGAATTCCTGTCAAACCCGTGGTAAGGCCGTCTTGTTACTACTATGAGGTATGAGTAATGCTCATTGTTGAAGGCCTCGTGGTGACTTCAAGATGAAGAACAACAATAAAAACGTTGTTCCTTTGCTTGGTTTTACCATGTATTTGTAGAGACTTTGTCTCATGTACATTTACTCCATATCCTTTCATTGTTAAAGCTGATGGCAGTATTACATTTTGAATTTCTCTTATTGAATTATTCCGATGGCCGTAGAACTGAAAGATCGTAACTGCAATTTTACACTTTTGAGTAAGAAGGGAAAACTTTTTGACGTATCTGCAAGTTACGACCTTGTAACTTCAAAATGGAAGTTGGCATTAATTTATTTTAGTTGAATAGTTCAGCAGATAATCCAACTGTAGAAAAAAGTGTAGATACGACCCTTGAATATTTTAGCTATTTAAATAGGGCTTTTACAGGAACCCAGTGTAAAATAATGATGGAGCTTAGGAAGCAGAGTCAAAATATTATAAAAAGTGAAAACGGTCGTAAGTGCCACTTAGGACCTTTTAATTCCACGGCGACAATTTATCGCTTCCCTATTGGACATTTACTTCTGCCGTAGAGTTATTAGTACAGTTAGGTCACTTTACTCGGTCAGACTTATTGCACTTGTTAATCAGTCATCAAAACAACGGCAGTAGAATACCGAAGAAACAAAGAACAATATAACATAAATCAAAGTCAAGAGACAAGGCAAAAGCAAGAACAGCAGAAGACGGAAGACCAAAGACGCTACAACTCGCAAACGCTATAAATACAACAATAAATACTAAAGCACTAACAGTGTAAACTCGCAAAAAGAATGGCAACAGGTGCTCTGGAAGGTTAAGCTTGACCTGCATCAAAGTCAGGAGTTTAATATCAGCAACGAGAGGTTGCACATAGTAACAACACCACAGATACCGGTACACATTTTTCACTGTATTTTTATCTTGATATAACTTCAATGTTTGGTTTCAGTTTAACTTACCGATTTAATAACTGACACGTCATCTCGAAGAGAAGTCATAAGGAAATCTACCAAGCTTTTAATATTGTTTTCTAGACGAATTGTTCTCTTTTCCAAGGCATTCATCTCTGGACCACAAACTGTGATTAGAAAATATTTTTTTTAGTATTAAGTGATTCTGTTTTTACTTTATAATTGCTTTCTGAAGGAAACAAGATCTCACAAGCATCAATCTCCGTATGCCCGCTGAAAATTACAAAGTGAAGGCTCTCAGATAAGACGTATAATTGATAAACAATGAATCGTAAGGATAACATTCAACTTAGCATCATGAACCATGGATCCCTACTAATCACATTTACGTAATCTATTCACATGACAAATACTAACCCCAGACGTCAGAATACTTATAGCTCAGACAAGACTTCCTCCTATAGAAAACAAAATGTGACCTTGACGACAAAAAAAAGAAGTGTAAGGGTCAAAAACCATTATTCGCGAAGCATTGGCTTGCAGTGATCTTTCCACGCGTTAAATGGCGGATGTAAGAACACTTTGCTTAGCTGACAATCCTTCATCTATGGGTGAAAATAACATGGATGAATTCATCTCAAACCGGTGATAGTAACGGTCTTGAATTTTCCCTTTTTAAGATTTAAATTGAATTTAACGACAGTCGCTATCTCAGCACACGAATTTGATGAGACAAAGGAGACGATTTTAATATTGATATTGTAAACTTTCCACATATCAACAGCAATATTCCTTCTTCCCCACCCTATTGAGTTTATATATCTCAGCTAATGCGTTATACTATAGAATGTAGTCACTATCAATATTTTTACAACGACACAGAAGTAAAATTCGTAATCTTTTAACCAGAATTTCGTTAAATGGAGATTGATATAATTTTTCAAGAAATTTACTGGACGATATTCAGATTTGGTTTTATAAAAGATCCAATTTCACCGGATTTGTCTTTTTGTATCATGGACTTCGGCTATCGACAACTCTGTTCGGTAGTTTTCTTATTACCCCATTACATTTCTGTTTTTATTGAAGTTGGTTTTAATTTTTTGGCATTGTCTGTGCGGAGTTGTCTACGGTTCTAAAATAGCGACTTCACACTGCTTCACTTTGGTATGGCGAATGCACTGAACGTCAAATCATTCTAACTTTTATGAAGCGCTCATATGTTGACAAAAGTATGGCCCCGATCTTTTTGCACAGTTCAGGCACGCAGATCCAAGAGATAGTCGCTTCATAAGCAGGAGGTAAATGCATCATTTAACCTGGTTAAACCTACCTGTTAACTTATAAAATACCCGTTCCAAGTCATGAATATAAAGACAGTCATCATTAGTTCTTTATCTGAGTTGTTTGCTCTCGGATTTGTGATTTATCCAATGGATAATCCTTACTTGGTCTCCCTCTATTGCTTCTTACTTTTGTGTTCCCCTTTGATTAACTATGAGATATGAGCAAAGTCAATTGTTGAAGACATCGTGGTCATTTAAAATGAAGAACAACGATAAAAGCGTTGTTCAATTTCTTGATTTTAACACGTATTTGGTAGCGACTTTGTCTCATGTGCATTTACTCAATAATCTTTCATTATTTATACAAAATTTCGTGCCGATCTATACAGTAGTGTAGTCAGCAGAATGTAAAATCCATTTAACAAAGAAGTGAAAAAGAAAATGATCCCATAGAAAAGTCGAATACATACTGTTGTCGATGACTTGTTCATCGCTGTATACGTCGGTATCCATCTTATCACATATGTCACAGTTAGCAGAACACACTCTTTTTGAGCGTTCAATATCCCGCTTTTTTCCAAACCATCCTGCCATAAAAATGATATCAGTTAACTTATTACTATGTTATTCAAATTTGAAAAATAGCACATCAATTGCAGTTTTTGCAATATCTAAATTTTTGTAAATTTTGTTGAAAACTAAGGAGTATCTCCCTCATGCAAAGCTCTGTCCTTAGCTGATTTTGGCTTTACATTTAGATCATATTTGGTATTTGTTCTCTATCAGCTTTTTAACATATTTGATTTTATGGTCTTCCAAACGTTTAGATTTTATCTGCACTGAAGAGACATAAGTTGTCGAAATGTGCATATGCAGAAAATAAATTTATAGTAACTTCGGTATTTAGTTATTTGCTAAGAATTTGTATGAAATCTGCAGTTCGCCAGAAGTTAAGCAGCACCTTTATTTTACATGAATATTATCTTTGATCTGGATTGGCGTAAAATTTTCTGTTCAAAACATTATAAAAGAAATAATTTTGATAGTTCAATATAAAAGTTCCAAAATGTTCTATATTGTTGTCGTTATATGCAAGTCAAAATATTATGCATGACAAAGGATTGTAGATTCCAATACAAGAAGTTTCTGTTCATTGCTAGAATCCGTTCAAAGATCATTGTCGCTCTTGCTGATATAAAGGTAAAACATCAATTAGTCAATTAGAGCCTTAGTGTGTATTTTACGTGAGATTGGTAGAGTGTGAAAGCAGGGGAGGGGGGGGGGGTAATCCAACTTTTGAAATTTTAAAAGGTGAATTTCTACAAATGTGGCGAGATTTGGAAGCGAAACAATTTCTTTACTGTGTTTTGTTATAAATCTAGGGTTCTTTTTAGTTTAAGATCAAAGAAGTCGGGCGTTAATATGGGAACTTTTGAGCAAGATATTTTTATTAATCTTTCATTTTTTTTTCAAGATATTTTTTTTTGTTTACATTTCAGAAAAAAATCGCCCCAATGTCTGTTTAATATTATCTACGGCTTTATTGGGTTCGTAGACTGTGAATAAACATTTTAACAGAATCTTTGAAATTCTGGTACAATTTTTTCCAATTTCAAGGAAAAAAACAGTTGGTTTTATCTGAATTGAACTTGGACTCCTTCTAAATCCATTTAAAGAGTTCAAAGAAGCGTAAAAGTAGCAATTATGGAGTGTTGTCACACATTTATCCCATAAAATGAGCTGGTAGTAAATTTTAATTTGCAACGTTCCATGTTGTAGTTGTTATTGAAAATAGTATTTTGCATATTGAAGGAATCCTTTCACGTTTAGGCACTACATGTATATAAAACTAAGCAGTATCCCATTGTGCAATGTTCTGTCTTCAGCTTTTTAAGTATCTTTAGGATATTGGTTCTCTGTCAGTTTTTTAAAGTCTTTTGATATATTGATTCCTAATATTTTGATTTTATCGGCAAAAAAAGAGACAGAAATCGTCGAAAGATGGCCATCTGAGGAATTCAAATACCTTACTGCATGTCGGTATTTTGTTATATTTTGATACTTACTTCTTACACTACGTACAATACTACGCACAACGTGATGTACGGGTTTGGCTACTTCTGTAATGATTTTTGTAGGCGCTTTCACCACTTCCTTTGCTGCTTTTTCCAGATCTTTCCCCACCTGTTTAGTTACATCCCCTATCCCCTTCAATAGTTTGTCAGTTTCTCTACCAAGACCATGTAAAGTTTTTCCGATGCCTTTACTGAGATCTTTAACTCCTTTACCCAACGCCTTTCCAACGTCTTCGCTTAAGCGCACGAGATTCTTGCCTATCTTTTTAAGTCCATCAACAGAATTCTGTACCAACTTGCCAGCCCCTTTTGCAAGATCCTTGCCAAGTTTTTCTGTAAATTTACCGAGATCTTTGAGAAATTTCACACCAACCTTTCCTAACTTATTCAATGCTTTTCCAACATACTTTTCCATCACATCCTTGACTAGTTTCCCAGCTTCAACCAATGGCTTAATTAATATCATTTTTACTACTTCCACTAACTTTTTGATCTGTGTTAGCCTATAAAACAAAAAGATACATATATGAAGTTTGCTCTATGAGTTTTTTTTGTTAATTGCTGTGGTTTGAAAGAATGAACAGATAAATATATACATGTACTGATAAAATAAGTATTCCAACAAACATTTTAAAACAAATTTTGATGATTCGTCAATTTTCATTTCAAACATAAGAAATAACACAAGTACACGATAAAGCACGATACATATCATTTTCCAATACTTTCCGGCCTGCAATGTTTCAAATAAAATGATTTCATGAATTTGGGTTTAAACTTGATTGGGAAATAAATTATTACAACTAATATCAATATCTCTCAAGTTTGCGGAAATTAGATGATTCTTCACAAAGGTCAAGTTAGGCCTAAAGGGGCCTTTATCATGCTAGAGGTTCTCCCCTAACACGGACCAGCCATTTTTCGTTTCTTCCTTAGGTCGTTCTTTGGGACCAAAATTTTAAGAATTCATAAATGCATGCAGGTAAACAAACTAAATACTTTTTACAGTATTTAAATTTTTCAGACATTTTTGCGTTGGCTCTTTATTGGTATTTAAATTGGAAAAATCAAAAAAGAATACAATCACTGAAACGAACAAAATATAACTTATTAATAACTGTGTTTTATAGAAAGATAATTAATTTAGAACACCGAAATTTTGCACGTATCGTTATGAATTATGTCAGAAAAGGCAAGACCACGAGTTGCTCTGCAGGTGAACAGACAGTAAAAAGTATAGATTATATAATTAACTAAATATGCATTCCATTTGGACCGATGCTGGGGTCCGTCTTGGACATTCCGCTCGGACCGGTGCTTGGTTCGTCTTGGAATGACTATGAGGCATGAGCATAGCAAATTGTTGAGGGCCTCATGGTGACTTTAAGATGAAGAACAGTAATAAAGGCGTTATTCCATTGCTTGCTTTTCCCACATATTAGTAGAGAATTTGTCTCATTTGCTTTTACTCTATATCCCTTCATTGCTTATAGGGTCTGTAAGTCTCGTCAAGTAACTCACGAGAATCCACGATAAACAGGCAATTCGAAAACGTTCCCCGCCGAAACATGACGTCTGAGGTTTATGACGTTCCAATTTTTGTTTGAAACGTCATACATCTTTGTTTAAAATAAAACTTCCGGGTTAAACTTTTGTCCCAGAAGTTCCAAAATTGTACGAGACTTACAGGCCCTATTATAGGTTGTTCTGAAATTACTTACAGAAATACACATGGATTGTTATGAAACTTCTGTTGGTCTTTCATACACTTTTTGCATTGCTTAACAGCTGTTTCCATCTTATCCGAGCATGACTGGGAGGCTTTCTGATAGTTTAGTCGAATACTGTCCAATTCACTCGGAATTACTTCTATCATTGCACTAACAGCATACTTATTTACAACTGTAAAACAACATTTTATAATGAAAATAATAGCTTTTATGTCAGTGGTAATGGAACAACGGCCCGTAGAATACGAAAGGAACAATTGATTCGTAATCAAAGATTTCATTTATAAAAACGATAAATACTTGGTGTGGATAATTGTGGCTAAAGTTCCACCCGATGACGAAATCTGGCAAAATTTAATAGAAATGCCGCTTAATTGATATTGGACAATTCTGCGCACCACTGGTAGCAGTGGATGCTCAAATTTCCATAGGTAACCTGAAGACAACGAGGGCTTTTGTTGTTATTTAGAATCACTGAGTCGATGCCTCTGCTAGTGGACTGTTAGTATCTGACGTAATTCACCAGCCCAGTAGCTAGTACTTCGGTGCTCATCCGAAAGTCAATTTTATTTTGACACTAGTGCTTTTGTCGGGTAATGGCTGAAAGTGATTTTAAGAGCACTTTGCGATTTAATTTGATGATTGTCGACGATTCCGCAACCATCGTAAAAATTCATGGACGTAGCGTTGTTCAACAATAAGCAATGAATTCCGCTCAACCCAGTGCTAGGGTCCGTCTTGAACTTACTCTGAGGATTTTGTTTCATATGCATTTACTACACACCCTCTCATGTTTATTTGCAATTGCGGGCAAAAGTTGATGCCACCCCAGACAACAAATTCGATGATTCCATCTTATATTGATTATGGAGACCATTTTGAAATTTGATTTCACACTTATTCCATTCGACTGAGTATTTATGCAAAACATGAGCAAATTCTGCAAAGCAGTTCCTGAGATATTGTATCCTCAATTTGTAACGCAAATTTGAGACAACATGGAATAGACCTTCCACTCAAGCGTATGGATTTTGCATTTCAAAGTTGATTCGTTTCTGTTGAGCATGTATTTTTTACATCGAATTTTTAATAGAGCAAAAACACTGTCCGAAAATCTGCTATATGTTGATTTCATCCCTCGAGAAATTCCATGGAAGTTACCATAACATCATTGAAAGATATGACATGTCGGTGACCCAAATAAAACGGACATTTTTCAGCTAGATTCACGTCTTCCCAGATTTGAAATCACCGATTCTGAATTAATCCTAGATTACATTGTGATCAGTGTTTTAACAAGGCAGGACATGCTTACCCTCCAGAAGTACCTCATGTCAATGTAGGTTTTTAATGGAAGTTCACCCTGTAAGAACCTCGCTTTTGATGCATGTTTATTTCTGCGTCTTTTTGGCTTTCTAATGTAATTTTTGTTCTGTGTTCTCGTTTACGCCATGTCCCTTGACTTTGATTTTTCTTATTGCCTGTCATTTGTTCCATCGGTATTCTTATTTTGTTGTTCCCCGAGGGGCTTTGTAAAGAATCATCATGTTTTTCAGAAGGCATCTGCACTATTAGTAGGAGGCCAGTAAAACTGTACAATCTGCATGTTACTGGACCTCAAAGCCAATCTAACGATTCTACATTAGAGTTTAGAGATTTTTCAAATCTCATCGCGAATGGTGCGCAGCATTACGGGGTTAAAAGACGGAATAAAACGAAAAGACGCAGAATTCCTAACACAAGTGGAAGATATCTCGACCTTTTATATTGGTCGAAGAGATAACCTATACATAAACAATCAAACTAACTGAGAGCAAAACTTTCATTTCTTGTAGAGTGTTTGCTTATAACATGAGATCAGTTTCGGTGTGATAACTGTGATGTCGAATAATTAGCAACGTTGGATTGGCCATTAATCCTAGCCAGATAGGTTCACGCGGCCTTCTCTTCTAAAGCAGTAGTCACTTAAAGAAGATTAATAGTTTCTTATACGAGACAATCTTAAAGATAAGAGATATCTTCCACAATTGTGAGAAATTCCGTCTTTTCCCGAGTGAAACGAGGGTAAGAGAAGGCGAATGTCTCATACAAATGGAAGATATCCCGATCTTTTCAATTTTGGTTGAATATAAGATATTATTTCTTCCGAAAAATACAACAAACAAACTGAAGGAAAGCAAAACTTGCCATTCCTTGTGGATTTTTCGAATGTGATGTCAAATCATTCACGGAGTATAGTATGGAAACAATGATGACGTCGAACAAATCGGAACGTCGGATTAGACGTTTATCCATGTAAGTCACCTTCAAGCGACCCTGTCTTCTATGGGCTGTCATACACTGGTAACAGCCATTTACGGAAGAATAAAAAGTCTTTGTTTATATATTATTCATTTTTCGTTCATTTACTTTGATCATTCGACTTTTCAGTTTTATTTAAGAATGTCCAGAGATTTGTAAAACGGGAAATTAGCATGAGACCAACTCTAAACCCCCTCCGCCATAATTGAAATTCAACCAATGAATACACGAGTTTTATAGTGTCGATGACCGCAGACATTTTTCCCACAGAATAAGACTTGTATTCTTTTACAGAACCAGACTTAATATGATCTTGCTGCAGGCAGTAATGAATGATTGCACACCCTACGCACAAACTTCCACAAAAAACTTAACAGTAGGCTGAGATTATTTTGATTGGGATAACGACAAGCAATTATACAACATTATTATTATCGATATGGAGAGGAACAACTAAAAACCGAAGCTACTGTGAATTTTGATTCTGCATATGCGCATTTCGACAACTTATGTCTCTTCAGTGCAGATAAAATCTAAACGTTTGGAAGACCATCGAGTCAAAAATGTTTAAAAACTGATAGAGAACAAATTACCAAATATGATCTAAATAGAAAACCAAAATCAGCTAAGGACAGAGCTTTGCATGAGGGAGAAATGGCTTTTGTCTATCCGAATATGGTGTGTAATCTTGCACTCTTATTAATGGATTTCTGTTGATTGATTATTGTCATGATTTTGTCCCTTCGGAAAACAAAAATACACGAGGGGCATAATGTACAGTAATTTTTGTTATGCTGAACAATAATGGTTTCAAGGGGAAATCTCTCATATGATAGAAAAGATTTGAGGCAACTTCAAAGATTTTGCGTATTTTGATTTTGCGTGTCAATAAAAACATTTGATTATTTCATTATTCGTCGACATAACCAGTGTCAACTTGAAATATTTATGAGATTATTTTTTATAATAAAATTTTTATTTTTGCCTTTTTTATAATAAAATATTTATTACATGTTAGTTCGATTCATGTTTACGTTAAAATGGAATATTCCAAGAATATAATAATCCTTTAAGTTTTATTGCATATAAACAAACGTCATTATCAAAATAATAGGAAAATATGAGAAATTTAAGGTTATACAAACTTGTAACCAGTCTTGATCCTTCTTTGCGAGTTTTGAAGCTTGAACGCTTAGAAAGCTCACATCCTTGCACAGTTGACAATATTGTCAGGAATGGTACGACTAGTAAACAAGTAAACATCATATTCCCTGCAATTAGAAAAACACAAGTCTAACAAATGGGGCAATAACGAAACTAACGAACAAGGATGTAAAGAGTCAAAGTCCATGAGACAAAAAGACAAATCAGGTGGAAACAACCGAAAAAAAATTGTCGATTGCAATGATGCTGTCTTGCATTGGTACAGGCATTTCAAAAGAAATGTTGCGTAAAACAGATTTTATGGTGCCCAAACCTCCCTTCCATTGCGGTAGTGTCCGGTAGCAACTCAACAACAATTGCTATTTAAAGGTCGTAGACAATTAAAAGAAATGATCATATCGCAGTACTAAGTAAAAAGAATCTTGACCGAAACTACAAATTTCCCCCATGGACTGATATCTTTTAAAAAACTTTTTAATCATCGTATGAAACGAAATTTTTTTGAAGCTTTGATTAATAAGGCAGTCTCGGAGATAACTATGTCTGATGAGAAATTTTGTATAATTGGTGCTAGCTAGCTCTCGCGGCACGAATCAACTTTGAAACCAGGAGAAGCTAAAATATTACTGTCCATTTTAAGGATATTGATAATTTTTAAATTTTAGTACTGAGATGACATTTTCGTAAAATCGGAGATGGTAGTCCAAAAAAGATGTTGATCTAGTAGTTTTTGTCGTTTCCTCTAGTGCTGTCGGCAATATTAATGGAATTCATTTAGCAAAAATTATGGATGGAAAGAACATCATCAATATATCTTTGAGGGATCTAGCATCTTTTATTTTCTGATCTTTAACCAGTCCCTGAAGAAGTCTTAGAAATATAAAACAAGTCTGCGAGTAGAGGAGCTCAATTAGTGCCCATTGTTATGCCAGCTTGCTTTTATAATTAGAACTTCCAAATATGACAAATATATTATCAATTAGAAAATCAAGCATACTGCATACCTGTTTTCATCGCAGAAAAATATGTGGATTTATATACCAATACAACATTTTTTTAATCGGCTGAGGCTATTTGAATGATACCTTTGATTCGTGATTTAAGTCTATCATGAGGACGCGTGGTATACAGTGTGGAAAAATCAAATGTTTTGAGATGTAACAAAGGGATAACATGAAACATCTACAATGGATGAAAATTACAGTCACATGCCACAATCTGCCAGGGAACTACACAGGAAAAACACAAACAAGACAAATGACAAACGTAAACAACGATAGGAACTCGGCACAAAAGCCAACCGTAGGGTTAAACCGGTTTGTGAGTACCAAAACCTCCTCTTTATCTGCTCCTGTTCTCTTTAGTATAATAAACATACGAATAAAACTCAATACAGATAGACTATTAACTCCATGACCACAATCTTGAAAGGAGAGATAATGACAATACGTAATTTTGAAAGATGGGTCTAGGGATGCTCGCCGCTAAACTGTCGGCTAGTTCAAGGAGCTAGTCTGCTGGTAAAACACTGTCGCACTACGGAAGAAAAATCAAACTCAAAACTTCCTGAACGGTTTGGTCAAGAATCATCATATATTTCAGTAGACATCGGCAGTATCAGTGAGAGGCCAGTATGTGTGTACAATTTTCCGGTCATTTGATCTCAAAGCTAATTTACAGATGCAAGCAGTATCTTGTCAATATCCCCTATTACGTAAAAAATGTAGGTTACGTCCCAGCTTTTCTGGATCTTTAATCAGTTTCTGATATTTTATACAACATTTCCGTAAAAACGAGAATTAGAAATGTCAATTGTAATAAGCTGTTTGTGAGTAACGCCATATTCAGATATTAAATGTTCATATCTATAATAAAACTTCTTAAATGTATTCAACAACCTATGAAATCTGTAACCCTGTTGTTAAAGTTAGGCTATAATAATAAGGGTACCTGCATTAAAATCGTTAAGAGTAGAACAAACGCGTGCGAATCGTACTAGTTGAGAAATATACACCCCGTAGGATAGAGCTAGAGGGATGTCGCCGTCAAGGAAAGGGGAATTTAATATCATCCCTTTTATCATATATTTTAGTTTTTTTTTATTTTATCAGGGTCAATAATGAAATTTAGATCCAAAAAAAGAACAGTAATTTTGAGTCATTGTTAGATTTATTTAATTTCAGAAATTCTGCATAAATGATGTCTACATAATCTGAAAACTTCGGATTGTCAATAGTAAGGATATCTTCAATAAACCTGCTGTCATCATTGAAAGTAGAAATAAGGTTATCACTGTTTGGTGAGTGTCGTTCGTAACACAAGAGAAAAAAAATCTGCGATTAGAGGTGCACAATTTGTACCTATTGGAATACCTATGACCTGTTTATAAATAATGTTGCCAAAACGAACAAAAATGTTGGCAAGCAAAAGATAAAGTGCATTAATCATATCATCACATGTCCAGGAACAATTATTATTGTAGGCAATATTAGAGAATAATCCTTGTTTTTGTTAGAACAAATGAACTGCAAACCAGAAAATTTAAAAGACCATTTAATGAGTAGTCCCAATTTAGATTTAATCAAATTAAGTGGAAGAGTTTTATAAGATGTAGAGAAAATCATAACTGTCAAATGAGGAGACTGGTCTTTGAATAGATTTTAGTTTATCTAAAACTTCAATAGAATTTTTTACACTCCAAAAGTAATTTACACTAGATTTTTGTAAGTTTTTTCACACTATTTAATAACCAACCTCTTGATGCCTCTGCTGGTGGACTGTAAGTTCCCGAGGATATTCACCAACCCAGGAGTCAGTTTTTCGGTGCTGACCCGAAAAACGACTTTATTGAAACTTGCAATATCTAAATTTACAAAATTTTGTTTAAAACTAAGGAGCATCTCCCTCGTGCATAGCTCTGTCCTTAGCTGAAATTTTTGCTTTTCTATTTTAATCTTTTTGTTTATTTGTTCTCTATCAGCTTTAACACGTTTTTCGGTTAATGGACTTCCAAATATTTTGGTTTGATCTGTACTAATGAGACATAAGTTGTCGAAATGCGCATATGGAGAAAATAAATTAACAGTAACTTCGGTATTTTGTTATTTATACAAGTAAGTGAACTAGTTAAATGGATGAATAAATTAGTGGTAGAACGCTTACTTGAGGACGAAATGAAAAGATGTTAGAAAGGATTTTTGTGAAGCTTAGGAACCCAGTATAAAGTATGGAAGGTGTTATCTTTAGGTTGAACTTTAAGCATTTCTGTAACCTCATAATGTTGTTTGATTAACGTTTTTTCGTCCCAATTTTGGTACGTCTGAAGTCTTGCATATTATAGCAACGTTTTTGGAAGCTTGTTGAGAGAATGTATTTGATTAAACTTTTCAAGTGTCATGAAATTGTATTTACAAAATAAAGCTCCATAGATGGAGCATTTCTTAACATTGTTCTTGACTCCTTTTTGTGACATTTTCGGTTTACAAAAGCCTTTTCCCTGAAAAACGGAAGTTTCTTATAAGAGTATGTATTTTAAAACATTCAAGAAAAAAACAAAGAAGTATGGCCATTAAGGCGTGAATTTTTTCCTATGTTGGGTCCTTTTCAGAATATGCTCAAATGCTGTAAAAAATCGTTTAAGGTGGTCTCTGCTATGTGTACTTATTTGAAATAGAATTAATATATGCCACACATGTATGTTTTCTTACTTATTGGCAGTCGAACATGGCTGTAAATGACATTTTGCGACAATGTTAGCTATTTTATGGTGATTGAGAAGATGTTACTTCTCAAAGGACACCTAGAAAATTCTTTTGCTGCGAACGTATAAACATTTGCCCTTCCAAATGGCAATTAGTTTATATTGGTTCTGGGGGTCCTATACAACGAATTTTAACATAAACCTACAAAAATTGTCAAAACCTGTCAAATTTGCATACAAGTGCCAAGTTCAGTGGCTGAATCTTTTATCTAAATGTTCGAGAATGCATTTGAATTGACTTTGTTCTGATAGTGTATAAAGCAGATTAGCTCATAGAGCAGTTTTCGAGAAGATTTAAGGCATTCGCAAAATTAGTATTCTGAAGGAAATAAATCCACGGCTAAATGGCCATACCTCTTTTCTATTCCATAGATAGTTTCTTTAATCCTGTGCAATTATCCTTTTCTCCAGAAATAATGTACAATATCCTCAATATGAAATATATATATATATATATATAGTGATAATGGTACAATGTGTGTTTCACGTCAATTAACGGAATGCATTTCAAAGTATAAATTACAAAATACCGAGGTTACTATGAATTTAGGTTCTGCATATATGCATTTCACGACTTATGATTAAATCAAAACGTTCCAAAATATGTGTAAAGGCTGACAGAGAACAAGTTACTGATCTAAAAAAAAGAAAGGTAAAATCAGCTAAGGACAGAGTTATGCAAGAGGGGGATACCCCTTAGCTTTTAACAAAATTTCATAAATTTAGACATTGCTAATTCTCAAATAAAGTGGTGAGAATATGTATTCGTGTAGTTGACTTTTACACAAAACCGTCCCATTTTTAAATGTCAAAGTTTAAAACAACGCGGAAAAGAATAACCTGTGAGGAAAAATGTTATTCATCATGCTATATATTTATATCCTGAACTATGCCCTCACAATTTTCTCGTAATAATTAAGTTTAAAATTGATAAATAAATTTATATATGAAAACTGAGCAAGAGTGCGGTCTGTTTTGAGGGACCAAAACCTATAAAGTTTCTAGCATAATACAGCATTGCTTAAAAATTAAAACTTTATGTATATCATTTTTTTAAGATTTAAGACATCCACTACAAAAAGTATTCATATTATTATCATTTGCTTCTGGTTAGATATTTAATAAAGTTTTTAAAATCATATTGTTTCAATGGCAGTTTTATAAACATAAAATCCTAGAGCGTGATCAATAAGTATTAACCTTTTCCTGTTTTGAAGAAAAACCATGGAAAATTCATGAGGACCTTAAATAAGTATCGTTTCAATGCCCTACGCCTCGCAAGCAAGGAAACATCATGAGAGAGTCATATCCTATGATGTTAAGATCCTATAATTTTGTTTATCGTTTTGAATTTTCCTTGACAATTTAAGCAAACGAAACTCATAATCAACATTTTAATTGTTTACTGAATATCTACAAGTTAGATCCAAATACTCTTCTACAAATAGCAAAATGCCGAAATAACTGTTAATTTAGTTACTTCAGATGCGTATTTCGACAACTTATGTCTCTTCATAGCAGTGAAAATAAAGCAAATCTGAAAGTCCATAATTGAAATACATGTAAAAGCTAATAGAGAGCATATAACCAATAGAATCTGTATAGAAAAGTCTAAATTCAAAGTCACAGATCAAAACGGAAGGTCTGTAAGAGCTCATCACAAAAACGAAAAGACGCAGACAGTGACAACATCGCACATTCTTCTCAGAGAGGCAAATTCACGCACTTACATCAGAGTGACAATGCACACGCTCTCCACAGAAAAAAAAACTTTTCTTACAGGTTTCTGTGTAGAAAGTACAGCATAAGACATCAAAATGTAGAACAAAATCAAGCAGAGACATTAGTCGGAGAAATTATACAACAATATAAAATGAAA
>MJUU01069031.1:0-18427 GCA_002080025.1 Modiolus philippinarum
CAAAATGTTCCAAACAAACAATGTTAAACATTAAAAATGTTTACCTGCCTGAAAAATAAAGGAAATTAATTCATGCATCATCATCACTCTATATATAATTATCGTAATTTTGTGTAGCACCGGTTTTCACACAAATTTATGACGATATTGTCGGGTCTGTGTACTATGTTTTATCCCCACCAATACACAGGTAAAATTCTTATCTCCCCTGAACATCGGAATACACAAACAACTGATGAAGTTGTGGTGAAGGAAAGCAGATTTTAACTAAAACTGAATCAAATGACAATAAAATTATTGCCTTGCCGTTGATTTGAATAAATACTTGTTTAAAAACCACATCAAAACAGAAGAAAACGCGGACCATATGAAGTGTGTATTCCAGATTTGTGCATCGTCGCCGACAGTTACAATACACATTTTCTTTAGTGAAATCACGATTGGTATGCAATCCCGAGATATGTATAGCCTTTTCTACAATATATCCACGTTACATGTCGATAATCAATGTCGATATCTATTGATTAAATATCCGCACGTCAAAGTATTAATTTCCGCGCGTCAGTATTAATCTTGGCACGTCAGTCTTAATCTCTGGTGGTCAGTCTTAATCTCTGGCGGTCAGTATTAATTTCCTTGGCACATTATTAATCTCTGTGGAAAAGTATTAAAAATTAATAATGTGCCAAGGAAATTAATACTTTTATATCTCTAGTGTCTCTGCTCAAGGAAATTGTTTGTATCTTGTGTCTCCCTCTGTGTTGACCTGGAGTGGCAGTCGAATTGGGGGCAAAAGTAACTGCAAAGAACTATTGAAGGCGCCAATGCAACGAAATCGCCAACTGAAACTGAAATTATGGGTTCAAAACAGTCAAATAGGACAGAGATGTTTCTGTAGTTAAACCCCGCTTTTTCTTGACATTTCAGTCAATTTCATGCAGAATTTAGGCGTACATTTACAAAAAGTGGAAAAAACTAGTATTGATCTCCATTTTTCAATGCTTGATCCGATGGTGAGACAGATGCAGAGATTTGCATCATGTTACAATACTCTTCACAATGCACCACTTGCGTCTGCTCCTTCTAAATAATTTAAATAAAATTATGATGTATGTTTCCTGTTCATGTAACTGACACCAATTTTCCCAAAACTTGGAGAAATATGTGAAATTATATATTACTGAAAAATGATGGATAAAATCCGATTTCATTTGTTATGATCGAGTTGGTTTTTCTCGGGTTTTTTATCTGCCGGAAATACGTTTGTTTGAAATCATATGTACAATGCATGAAAACAACCTATTGACTGACGTTAAAATGCCCGTAGATAGAAAAATGAATATAATAACACAATAGGTAATTCATAGCAATATAATTATGACAATTTATGGCATGTCTATCACCAGAATTTAAGTTTGTACGTTCTCACAAGGACGTATACAACCTTGGTTCTCACAATTTAAAATTAAGAAATAATTCCTGGGAGCTGATAACAGATTTTACCATGGATTGGCCCTTTATGCATAATATTTTACCCTGAGCGATAGCGAGGGGTGACATATCGGCTCGGGGGGGGGGGGGGGGTCACTCCATATGATTTTTGGTAGGGGTGAGCCGCTGGCACATTATATTAGGACCCCACCCTTATCATATATTAAGAATCTCAAAAATATCTACCTTATCACATATTTTAGCAGAAAAGTAAACCTAATTAATATGATGCAGACAAGTATGCCTTGTCATATATTGGGGTGAATACTACAAATTCTTTATTTTCATTCAAAAAGTAGAAAATTACATACAGTTTTATACTTTATTAATGTAGATATGTCAAATGCTAATAAGACAGCATATTGACCTTATCACATAATCTCATCTGAAATTCCCCACATTATCACATATTTTCATCACAATTTACTACCCTTATCATATAATCTGAAGCGAGAAAAAGGTACCTATTCCAGCGGCTCATCCCTACCTCATCATATAGTGGAAGTGACCCCCCCAACCCTCCCCCCCCCCAACCCCGAGCATATCGGCATAAAGGGCAAACCCGAAGTAAAATCAGTCAAGCTCCCAGGAATTATTTCGATTATGACAAATAAAGAAATTTTGTTTAAAGTGTATCACTACTATAGGTAGAGGCAAATAATTGCCATTCCGTCAACTGATGACTTCCGAGTTTCCGGAGTTACCTCATCTGATTAAAAATAAGCGGCTTTTAACATAGAATATAACGGCATTTTCTACAGGTTGTAGAAAACATGCTATAACTTCGGTTTGGAGAAAGTCTGAGTCAAATCTTTTGGATATGATGTTGATACAGCCTCAGGGTATAATCCAACATACTTTTCATGACGCTCACCTTTACAGATAAGCTACAGGTAGATGTTAATTGCATTTGGAATTAACAGGATGTGACGATGACTTAATAAACATCTGTTGGAAAGTCACAAAAGGTAGTTAATAAATAGTCAAGGGTTAATGAAGGTCCAGAAAATAAAAATAAATGAAACCAGTACAAGGGAATACACAATAAAACGGTTAGCGAAAAAGGCACTGAAAATAACAAATAGACTTTTTCTTTAAAACACAAACATAAAAATTCCAACTAAAAAAAAATAACAAAAACAAAACAACAACAAAAAATGAAAAATAAAATTTAGTTTTAAAACTTAAAACAGTGTCACAGATATGGCTTGAATAGCGAAGGACAAATACACAAAAAGAAATATCTGAGATCGACATTCAAAATAAAAAAAAAGTAATTAAAAAACACTTCAAATAAACAATGTATTCAAAAAGGAAAAATCATCAAATGGTTATAAATATAACCCGATTTCCAGAACATAATCCGATATCTCCACGTGCATATCTCAAACCAATACACATCATAGGTTGACACGATATAAAATGCAGGTTATACCATGCATAGCTAGCAAACTACTGTAAACATATACTATGAGTACGGAAAAAATTGATTTTCAAAGTTGATGACACTTTTGTCTCAAATATATTGAAGTCTATTTAATATACAAAATTGAAAGTATATTAATTTATAGGCACCTTTATTTTTATTTCAACTTGCGTTATTCTGTATGTTGAATATTGGAACAGCCTTTAATATATAGCGATTTTACCACGGGTTTGGACACAAAGCGTTTGAGAGACATCATTTTAAACCTGTAAGATATACAAGTTTTGATTTTGAATGTTAAATGTTGAATGTTTTGAATCTACATTCAAATATGCAGTGGCATTCATATCCTATTAGCTACATTCAAATAAACAATGATTTCATCTCCTAATAGCTGCATTCAAATAAACAGAATTTTCACATCTGCTGCATAGTCTACACAATATCTATTATCTCTACCAATACTTTGCTGGCGACCATGATAAGGGAACAAATAACCAATTTGATCAAAATGGAAAGCAAAATTTAGCTAGGACAGAGCTTTACACAATGTACAAAAATTTAAATATTGCAAACAAGAACGAAAGGATATGGAATAAATGCACATGAAACAAAATTTCTGCAAATACATGGTAGAACCAAGGTGTCTTTTGTTTTTTCTGAAAAAAAGATAAATGTCGCTTAAGATTTAAGCTAAACTGGTGCTGTTTAACATCCCCCTTTTCAGGATACTTGTTGAAAACCCTATTTTCGAACGCAGGACCTACTGGACATTTCGGCGCACAAAAGAGATTTTTGCTGTGACAGCCAACCCCTGTATTGTAACAGTTTTGTCAAATTTGTTTGAAGTTTTCCAATGTTTGATGACTCATCATGGGCTACCTGATAAATAACATTCTCTATTCGTGGAGATTACATCTATATATTAGGGTTTCGGATGGGTCTCGTATAGGAATCCCGACTTTCGTTTTAATTAATCCCGAAATAAAAAACTTCAAAAGGAACTTAAAAATGACAAAATCCCAAATTCCAGGTGCATTTTCTTTCCGAAATTCTCGAGCATAAAATCTTCCAATCCCCGCATCCCGAAAAAGGTCCCTTTCATATCGAACTTTCAATCAAACATGATCGTTAATTATCAGTCGAGCAGTGTAGTTTTAAGTGATCTTAAATACACCAGAAATTTCGGTAGTCGTGCACAATATGTCCACCACGTACTGCACAAGGGCTTGTGTTATGGTCAGGAAAAATGCTTGCTAACATTTAAGGGCATTTAATCTAAAAAAAAGATTCCGTGGTTCCTGTGAAAAAAAACATTGTTAGCGAGCTTTTATTTATGACCCAGTGCAAGTCTGTGACCCCGACCGCCTGGACTTACCTGAACAGAATCCTACAATAACACCTACAATGCAATCAAACTGACAAGATCGATTATTTCCCTACGTATTTTTTTTTCATGTATAAACGCTGTAAATATGTTAAGCCTTTATAGCACTAATTTAAATCGCTACATAATATCCAAAGGCGTTGATCATAAATTTCCAGAAGCTTTGAAAAGAAAATTATGTCAGCAAAAATCATGGTGAAAAAAAAATCTGGCTCTTACCCTGTCCATTTGAAAAAAAAGTTGACCCTTAAACAATTTTCCTAGCATAAATTATAGTGTATAATTATGAGCAAAAAGAAAAAACTCGGTTGAAATTAACCCCAGCCCCTTAAAACCAAGTGATCCACGCTTTACATTAATTAATCAATTAACTGTTCAATTTAGAAAACATTCTTTACTAATTCACTATTAGGTTGGGGTGTATGACATTTGCGCCGATTTTATAAATTTCAAATTTTTCATGATCTTTCATTTGCGCCGATTTCATTTTTTCATTTGTGCCGATTTTAGTTTTCATTTGCGCCGATTTTTTGTTGTTGTTGTTGTATATAACGTATTCAAAATATATAAGATACGTTGGTAAAACCGAGAAATAAGCGGCGTTAAAATACCGAACTCGTATTAATGCCTCATTTTAAATATACTTCATTTATCGGTATTTTGTTACTTTTTAACATTTAATTTGGAAATGGCAAAAGTTGAAAATTCCAAGATAAAAGTTGGGGCTTTAAAGGTTGAAATTGAAAAAAATAAATACTTACGAAAGACTGATATCAAATAATTATACAATTAATCTTGAAAATATTGGTTTAATCTGGCTATATTTAACTGTGAAGTATGGTACTGTACAGAGCCACTACAGGTTCTGTTGTGATAGCTATGTACTTAGTTAACACTTGCATTTTTATTCCATTTTTATCACCCTTTGAGCTTTATTTGTAATCCGTGTAAGCTTTTTGCATAAGAAAATTTTTGAATTTCATCAGTATAGTGTGAATAAATGAAAAAATGCCTGTATTTGACAAGAAATTAACAATTAAAAAAACGGCGCAAATGAAAAAAATAATCGGCGCAAATGAAAGAAATAATCGGCGAAAATGATAGAAAAAATCGGCGCAAATGCAAAACGCCGTTAGGTTGAAATACCTAAAAATGCACTACAAAGTCGAACCAAAGTATAAAATCTAGACACGGTTACAGTTATTATTATTTTTTTTTAATCATAATAATTAATAAATCATGTAGAATCAAGACAAACATGGCAAGTTAATACATAAATTGACCTGAAACCTAATTTGTTTTTGTGTTTTTGTTTGTTTTTTGTATGTTTGTTTTTTTGGTTTTTTGCTGTTTATTTTGAAAACCGCACTGCATGTGAAAACTCGACATGAAATCAAGTATGTATATTTAGATGAAACGAATATATCGTAAAATACTTTTTCTTGCGTATTGGAACAAACACATTATGGAACAAGTACAACGCACTTTACTTCAACCAGAGAAGTATGTTTCATACCTAGGCTACAGGTAAATTGACACCTGTGTATATTCCACCATACACGGTGGCATGTACTGTATAATGATTGAATAAACAGAGGAACATCCACAAATAAACGACTAATGTGTAGTTAGATACAAAAAAAATATATAATGATATTTCTCTAAACAAAATAATTCTAAAACTACCGTTTCAAACAGCTTATAATATCCCGTGCAAGCGCGTGTTAGCCTCTCCAGAGAAAAAAATCACGTGCTTGGTGTGCATCTATATAATTGAGTTATGAGACTATATATAGAGTTGAATTCAAAAGTAATATTACAAAATTTATGTTACAGAAATGCATGTAGATACACTCGATATTCTCAACCAAAAACCCGGCGTCCGGAAATTAATAAGCGCATGTCGAGAATTTAAAGAATGTCACTCCAAATAAGTTTTAATAAATCAAAAGCCCTTTTCTTTTGAAATTTTTTTTTCTTTATGATCGCCCCGAAGTGGATGACTACAATCATGACAATAAACACGATTTCTGTCTTAAAACGAAGAATTTGTTTTAGTTATATTTTAGATCCTTGTCCCGTTTTACATGGAATGACATTCCCTGATTTTTAAAAACAGGGTCTGTCGCTTTGTATTAATTAACTTCCTGTTGTAAAATTCGGTTGAGACCATCAAGTTTCCCAGGCATGATGAGATTGCTTGATTCCTGAAATATGTGTTTCTTAAAAACGACTTACGGCCTTAATCTTTTTTACTACACCAACACAGTAAACTATCAGTTCATAACATGTTTTACTCCCAGCATTTCTAACTTTCTCCTGGTAAAGTCTCTGTCTTTTTGCATGTTTTTAAATTATTTATTTTTTGCACGCGTATCAACAAAATATTTTTTTTCAAAATTAACATTATTTTTTTGGGCAGAAAGCCTCATTCAGAAAATTTTTTTTCATCATTTTGGCAGCCAAAATATTTTTTTCACATAAAATCAGATCCAAAATATTTTTTTAGAAAAAAAAACCATAGCCCCCCTTCAAGTTAAATGGTCGGTCCCTAAACAAGGTATGAAGGTTGAGTTTCCTGTATGTCTTTGATTTGAAAATTTCAATGTGGTAGTTGGCGTGGCGTCATCTGTTGTCGTCTAAATGGAGACAAATTGATTGACAAGCCATGGATGATACAATTATTCCGACCTTGGACTAATAGTTCCGACATAAAATCAAAACGAAAAATTAAAAGGAAAAATGGTGATTGCACAATTTATTACCTATAGCAAAGAGATGATAAAAATATGACCTATACATATTTCCAGAGACATATAGATACATCTTATGTCTGTATTATTTCAAAGAAACTCAACACAACGTTGGTAAAAAAATAACAAAATGCATGCAAACGAAATTCCTACTTAAAAGACATGTAAAAGAAAGGACTGATAAATTTTAGATCACTATGTACATTTTTAAAACGAGAATAAAGACCATTTATTTTGAAAATCAACATACAGACATATCAATGACTTCACAAACAATGCACAATAATCCGTTTTTAATCGGGTTTGTGTACTTGGTTTTATCCACTCAATACACAGGTAAGTTTGATTATCTCCCATGAATACTGGCGAATACACAAATCCACGAGGAAGGTGAAGAAAAGCTGATTTTTATCACGATTTAAAGACATTACAGGACTTAATAAATAAAATTGATTACATTGGTGTTGTTTTGTTCTCATCTGNCATGATCTGATTAAGTAGCTTCATGTTTACCCAGACCACCTCTTTTGTATAAGATAGCCCTCGAGAGTACAATTTTGGCGTCTTGGAAACCAATGGAATATTCTTGAACAATCCTCGAGTAAAAGGCCTGCCTATGCAAGTCCTACCATATCATAAAGATTAATCGCAGCACGATGAAAATAAATAAATGGTCCCCAAAGTAATATAGTTTGTACCTCTGAAAGGTCATTGCTTTTTGTCATGATACGGATAAAACATAATAAATATATCTCTTAATGTTCCTTGTTGCTTGACAACTACATATAGTGAAAAGTATTCAAAGTATGAACTGCTTCATGCATATCACCCCCGGGCATCACCCTTGGACTGCCAAAGTAAGTTTCAATGTGAAGTCAAGGGCTGTGTATGTCGTTCCAGTTTACGGAATAAAGCTACAAAAAGCCTGGTCTACAAAGTCAATGGTCCAATCAAACCCTCAATGCTGTTCATCAATTTTGTCATACATGTACTGAAACATAGAAAGCAGCCACAGCCTGATAAGCCCAGCTTTGTCACATGTTGATAATAAACATGTCAGTAAAAAGGAATGGTCTTGCAATTGCTAACAGATTTTTTCATGCATGAATTAACTTCCCACACTGCATTCAAAGAATTCATTGCAGCTGTCATCCCAAAATGCATCATGCATACCAATATGGTTAATGTTGGATATCTCGGTGTGCGGGAGTCGCTGATGCATAAAATGTAGGTCAAAGACAGCATTTGAAGTGTGCATTGTAGTAATGATCCCAAAACTCCCGATAGGTGGATGTAGGACATGTGTGTAAGCAGGAATGGACTTCAGCCATTCTACCGTACTAAATCTCTCGAAATGTACATTTAGGTCACAGACCGCATCCACAGCATGCATTGCAGTTGTCATCCCAAAATGCATCATTCATATCAATATGGTACATGTCAGCAAGCTGGAATGGACTTGAACCATTATAGCTAATCAAGTGACCAATGCATAAAATGTAGGTCACAGATAGCATCGGAAGCATGCATTGTAGTTGTAATCTAAAAATGTACCATATTGTTGATGGGACATGTCAATTAGCAGGATTTGATTTTAACCTTTCTTCCTCAGTGAATGCAGACACTGGCGCTGAGGCATAGGGTATCGAATACATGTAATTATAAGCCCCCTCGCAGGAAACCTTTTACTTCCTCTATCTATGCAAGGTGACTAAATCCGTGCATTGTGAGAAAGCTAATAATGTAACAATCTTGCCTTTCTCTGACTGGGTAGTGACTATCGTCAGGTTCTTAATCTTCATAATTATTGTCTATTTACTGCCAGACCGAAAAAGCAGTCTAAAGACATGGCTTGGTTCGCCGATTTACAGTACAGAAAAAGACGTACCATAACAAATCACTTGGAAAGACATAACTTTTAATCCTTTAGACATAAAATCACAGACATACAATCACTGTGATAGACCTAAAAAGGCTATAAAACAGAGTGGGGAGGATTAAATTTTATTACCCATTTTACCTGTAATTTCTTTGAAGTTTACCTGCTTAATTAAATTTTTACCTGTAAAACAAGAAATGTCCTGACAAAACTTGTGTTTTATTGCCCCAATAAAAAATTTTTCACGGAAAAAATTAATCTCCATCACTTTCCAAGACATTCCCACTATCACAGTGATTAGTTATGGTATGTCTCTTTCTGTACTGTAGTCTCCGATGTCATGATTGTTTTGACACATATGCCGATCTTGACCTTTTAACAAATATATTACCCGCAAAGTTAACGACATTTGATTGGTTAGAAAAAATATCACTATGATTATAGCTATATTTAGCGTAGGGAAAATACGCGGAATGCGATGGAACTCGCGAGTATTTCAAACACGTCTTAGTACACGAGTTGAACATAAAATATGCCAATTTCCAGTGTTTATGTTGGTTAAATTTATATCAAATCCCTGGCACTGCAGGGGAAAAAATAAGTAATTTTCGCATTGGGAATGGATCCGATATTCAGACCAAAATTTGACACAAAAAAATCACTGGGCTCACACAACACTCTTAGCTATTCACTTTTGAACCAGTTCAAAATGCAGGTTCAAAGTCATTTCCCATAAACTTCAATTTCAGATCTGTTTGTATAGATGTAAATGTGGTATTATCTTAAAAGTATAAAAATGAAAAAGAAACATTTTTTTGGTACAATTTTTGTGTCTGTTGCCATGCCCTGACCTGTATTCATTAACATATTAATGGATCGTTGCACTATATGTAGAAGTGCTGGAATTTTTACTACTTGCAGAATTTTTGTCTCGCCCACGACGAAAAAGTCGTGGAAGCGAGACTTAGGGATAGCGTTTCCGGCGGCGACGGCGGCGTCAACAATTGCAAACTATTGTGAATTAACAAGCTTATGTTTGTTGTAGGTCCATAGTATTTGATGTGCAGTTCCATTATTATGGGTACAACTCAAATCCCTACTTAGATTATGGCCCTGGCCCCTTAGTTGAGCATGAACAATCACATTAAGGTTTTAGCAAGCAGTTTGTACAGCCTATACCAGTAGTCCTAGGCACTTGATATTTGACATGCACTTGCGTCTTGGGGGTACATACCGATTCCACACCCGGATGGTGGCCCTGGCCCCTTCGTCACACATGAATGATCACATTAAGTTTTTAGCAAGCAGTTTGTACAGCCTATACCAGTAGTCCTAGGCACTTGATATTTGACATGCAGTTGGGTCTTGAGGAGTAGATACCGGTTCCACGCCCGGATGGTGGCCCTGGCCCCTAAGTCACGCATGAACGATCACATTACGTTTTTAGCAAGCAGTTTGTACAGCCTATACCAGTAGTCCTAGGCACTTGATATTTGACATGCAGTTGGGTCTTGAGGAGTAGATACCGATTCTACATGTACGCCCGGATGGTGGCCCTGGCCCCTTAGTCATGCATGAGCGATCACATTAAGTTTTTAGCAAGTAGTTTGTACAGCCTATACCAGTTGTCCTAGGCAATTGATATTTGACATGCAGTTGCGTCTTGGTGAATACATACCAATTCCATGCCCAGATGGTGGCTCTGACCCCTTAGTCATGCATGAACGATCACATCATTTTTTCCAAGGAAATTGTAAACACAGTTAAAGAATTTGATTTTATTTTTATTGCTGCTGCAGTAGATCAATGTGTAAATTAAGGCGATGCAGGGGCGGGTGAGACATATCCTGTGTCCACAGTTTATTTAAGCAACTTGCAAGATTTGTTGATTATGTGTTTTTCATAAACATGTGCAAAATTCAAAATATTCAACATCTTCAAATGAAATAATGTTTTTTAGGGATGAGTATCGTCAATAAAATATTGTATCATGATATATCGATACAACACATGCATATTATGATACATATTGATGCATATCATCTTCCAATTTCTCAATTTGATTACATTTTTAAATCTGCTCCTTTTAACTATTGTATATGATGAAATAGAAAATTTTTGTAAATTAGACAAGAGTGTTCATTTTCATGTAGAAAAGTGCTTTGTTTTTCCTATATCTGACTTTTCAATACCAAAATCTGATGATTTTTAAGCATTTAGGTGGTACTGATTCTGAAACTTTAGCAGATATCAGAAGACGATACGTATCGATCACTGGATTCCGTACCGGTGTACCTAGTTTGTTGGAAAAATACTGTGATATATCGATATACCAGTGTATTGTTACACCTAATGTTTTTCCACATACATGATAAAAGATAATATGAAATTTGTAAATGTATAAATACACATACTTGTATATGACATAGCATTCAACATGTTCAAGGAACAAATGATATTCAAATCATTGCTTAATCATGGAAGTCACTCTTTATATGTAGATACATGTACCAGATCAAATCTGTAGTTAACAAATTAAGATCAAGCCTATTGAATTATCATAATGGTGAACATGTATACAGTTAAAATGCATGTGTGATGACTAAAATTTTTTTTGTTTACAGCAGCCACAAATTATTTTATTAAAAGAGGGTACCGACACCTCTCAGGGAATACCACAAATTGTTAGTAACATAAATGCCTGTCAAGCAATTGCAGATGCTGTTCGGACCACCTTGGGTCCAAGAGGAATGGACAAACTCATTGTCAATGATCAAGGTATGTGTAGATACATTATTTCAAGGTGCAATATCAAAATTATACAAACTAAAACAGTCTTTTACATATTTTTATACCCTGCCAATGAATTGAAGGGGCATGTAGATCTACCCTCATCCGTCCATCCATCTGTATGTACATCACGTTTATCCTTCGGTCAATATATTGGCAATCTTTTGAAATATTTTATGAATCATGATATTACATTTGAACATGTACGTGCACTGTAATTAGAACTATCAGATTATTAAAAAAATAAGGGTGCATGACCTACATTTTTTGCTAAAGTGGCTTTATAAACATGTATAAAGAATTATGTCTTTAGAAATGGAATATTTTGTTTACTAAGTCTTACTATTAAATTTTTACAAAAACAACAATATGACATGTTTAAATATATATAAAACAAAATAATTTCCCTAACTATCTATCCACTTCAGAAATGATATTTCATCCAAGTGCAAACAAACATACATGTATTACTGATCATGGCCATATTTTTCCTGATATTCATTTCTATTTTTTTACCTTTAGGTAAAGCTACAATTTCAAATGATGGAGCCACCATTCTGAAAACATTGGATATTGTCCATCCTGCAGCAAAAACATTAGTTGATATTGCCAAATCTCAAGATGCAGAGGTAATATTTGTCAAAATGCTTTTATATTTATTAGAAGTAAAAAAATTCAATTTATTACATGGTTTCTAAAACATAGTTAAGGGTATATCAGGTGTACAGTGGTTTGTCTTTTGACATTCCTTGCGATACTGTCCAACCAACATGTGTAACATAAATCTTGCATTGCCATTTTAGACAGATTTAGCATTAATAGACCAATATGCAATTCCATGGCGATCTTCAGTGTGGACACATCGTGGCATTGTGTTCAATGCAAAATTATTGCAGAATAATCATGGTAATATGTAAAAGCATTATTATACCCCCGCTCCAAAGGAGGGGGGTATACTGTTTTACCTCTGTCATTCCGTCCATCACACATATTTCGTCGCATTTTTCTCAGCAACTACACATGACAGCTACTTGATATTTGGTATGGTGCATCAGTATGGAGTCCTATATTGCGCCTCCCATTTTCTGCCATATTGGATCACCACTTCCTGTTTACCGACTTTGTGACTTTTTTACTTTCATTTTCAAAATCCTGACTTTTTCGTCACATTTTTCTCAGCAACTACACATGACAGCCACTTGATATTTGGTATGGTGCATCAGTATGAGGTCCTATATTGCGCCTCCCATTTTCGGCCATATTGGATCACCACTTCCTGTTAACCGACTGTGCCGTTTTGACTTTCATTTTCAAAATTGTGACTTTTTCGTCGCATTTCTCTCAGCAACTACACATAGCAGCCAATTGATATTTGGTGTGACGGGTCAGTATAGAGTCCTATACTGCGCCTCCCTTTTTCTGCCATATTGGATCACTACTTCCTGTTTACCGACTTTGTGCCTTTTTTACTTTCATTTTCAAAATTGCGACTTTGTCGTCCCATTTTTCTCAGCAACTACACTTGACAGCCATTTGATATTTGGTATGGTGCATCATTATTCAAAATTGTGATTTTTCGTTACATTTTTCTCAGTAACCACGCATGACAGCCATTTGATATTTGGTATTGTGCTTCAGTATTGGGTCCTATACTGTGCCTCCTGTTTTCAGTCATATCAAATCATCACTTTCTGTTTACTGGTGTTGTGGTTATTGTTCTCACTTGTTTGCACATGATTTTTCCTATAACTTTGTAAATGCTTGTATTGTGTCCACACTTGTACTGTGTCAACACCTGTATTGTGTCCTCACACACTTAATTTTTCACTTGCCATATTGATTCAGGGTTCAATGTCACAAGACATTTCTGTCACATTTAACTCCAGGACCACATATCCCAACCTTCTGTAATTTAGCATGGAGTATCAGTATGGGAACTTATACCGTATAGTAGAGTTCTGAATCTCTGGCATGCCCACTTCCTGTTTGATTGAACTTAGAATATTTTTGGAGTCTTGAAAATTTCTGTGACGTTTTTCTCAGAAACCACGTCTCCCTGACTTCTGCAATTTGGCATGGAGTATCAGCATGGGGACCTATAATGTGCAAGAGGGTCTGGGATCTCTTGCATGCCCACTTCCTGTTTGACGGAACTAAGAATATGTTTTGTGTTATTTCGCAGGCGACACATGTCTTCCGTGGAAGACTTACTACTAAGTTATGAGAAATATGATTAGAAAGGAATGAATATTCTATCAATAAAACAACGGCAGTAGAATATGGAAGGAATAAGGGAAGCAATGACCACAAAAATCAAAGTCCAAAAACATGGTAAAAACGGAAACAGAAAAACAAAGACAAAACAATGCATGGAAATAAAAAGAAAACCGGGAATGACGTGAACTCCCATGAAAACTGTGAGTGAATGATTGATTCCTTAATTGTTTCCAATATTTATAAAAACAGGAAGTTGGCTGGTTCAAATTAAAATAGAATTTCACTGCTTACCATGCTTACAAGGGTTCCTAATTGCATTGTCTTCATTTGATGCTGAAGGTTAAGACTTTTTCATATGAGAATGAGAATTTCATGATAGTATTTCCAATATTTATAAAAACAGGAAGTTGGCTGGTTCAAATTAAAATAGAATTTCACTGCTTACCATGCTTACAAGGGTTCCTAATTGCATTGTCATCATTTTGATGCTGAAGGTTAAGACTTTTTCATATGAGAATGAGAATTTCATGATAGTATAAAGCCTATAGAGAAATGTCAGTTCATGAGTTGGACCTTTTATTTCAAGATTTAAATAGACATTAAAATAGATACTTATATNTAATTAGTTTTTATAGAGGAGAAATAAATGCAGGCAACATTTCTGCCACCAAGTTTTCCTGTGCAGGTGATTGTTGACCAAGAATTCTCTTTGCATTTCCAATTTTTTTTTCTTCTTCAAAAAATCTCTAGGCCAGCTTTCATGTCAATTTTTAGGGCATTTCTTTCACAATTTCTGCACATATAAATACCAAAATAGGACATTTTATTCCTTATGTAATGTTGACCTCTTCTAGGTTGGTGATGGTACAACATCAGTCACACTATTAGCTGGTGAATTTTTGAAGGAAGCCAAGCCATTTATAGAAGAGAAAGTTCATCCACAGGTCATCATTAGAGCTTTTAGAAGGGCTACAACAGAGGTAAATATCAACTTTACATTCTAATATAATCATGTTTGTAGCTCTAGATTGGATTGTGTCTGAATTTTCAGGCGTAAAATTCTTGATATAATGTCAGAATCAATGACAACATCACTTCAAATGTACTTGCTATCCAGTGATATAAAATTTGGTTTTAAATGTACTTTTGAGTGATTGCATTAGAATTGAGATAACAAATTTGTGTTTTAGAATTTTGCAGAATATATCGTAGCTTTTGCAAATATGCAATTTCTGAGCCTGACAGATTACCAGTTAACCCAATTTGGGACAGAAAAGTCTACATTTTACACACTCAAATCTTAAAAAAACATATATGATTTTTGTCTAATTCTGTATCCTAATAACATCAGTTCCTTATTGCAAACAAGAAGGGTGATTGAACATTGGCAGGATCAACGTATTGAGAATTGTCCACAATACAGTTCTTTATTATATTCCATTTGAAAATATGGCTATTTGGAGAATTTTTTTCTTGAATGCTTCAAATTTTTGCAGCATAGAATTACAGAGAAAAGAGGATAGTGCCTTCCTTTTTGGTCAGATAGGCAATTATACAGAGGGAATACTACAAGTTAATTTTTATACTCCCACTTTTGCAGGTATATAGTGATGGGGTTGTCTGTCCGTCTGTCACACATTTTTGGTCACAGTTTTCTCGGTGTTTATATGTTGAAATGATTTCATATTTGGTTTGAAACTTGATTATGATGAGTTGTAAAGTGCAAGCTATTTTCAAGTCTGCTGTGCTAATACTTCCTGTTTGTCGATATGTTTGAACTTTTACTATAACCCACAATGGATGAGAAGTTTTCGTCACAGCTTACTTGGCTTGTATGAGCTGGAATGATTGGAGCTTTATAATAATGAGTTGTAAAGTGTAAGCAATTTTAGGTCTGCCGTATTACCACTTCCTATTTGTTGATATGTTGCAGTGTCACTAAATTTGGTTGGGAGCTTTAATGCATTATGAATTACACTTATCTTTTATTATATTTGATTATATACACACATTTATACATATTTTGATGTTTTAATTGTAGGCAATCCAGAAAATCAGAGAAATATCAGTAAAAGTCAATAAAAGTGATCCAAGGTAGGAAAGACAGGCTTGAATTGAATATTGCAAGTTATTCATTTGTAACTTCAATTTTTGTATTCATTGTTATATACTTGTAATCTGCATTATTTTATACTTGACCAAAAACCAAATTAAGGTTGTTAAATGTTACAATGTTGGTATCATTAAGGGGTTATTAGGGCCCCGCCATGAAATGGCGGCGCCCTATAGTAATCAGCCTGTCTGTCCGTCCGTCCGTCTGTCCGTCGGTCCGTCAGCGTTTTCTATGTCGTACGATAACTCAAGAATGCCTTTACGGATTTTTATGATTTTTTTACTCAAAGTTGCACTTGACTTAAGGGAGCTCCATTTCGTTTTTGAAGAAAATTTGAAAATGAATTTTGGGAAAAAACTTCATTTTTATATGAAAAAGTGCATATTTTGAGAATTAGCTCTATGTTGTACGATAACTCAAGATTGCCTTCAGGGATTTTAATGATTTTGATACTCAAGGTTGATCTTTACCAAAGGAAGCTCCCTTTCGTTTTTGTGGAAAATCTGAAAATGAATTTTTGGAAAAAACTCCTTTTTTATATGAAAAAGTGCATATTTTGAGAATTAGCTCTATGTCTTACAATAACTCAAGATTGCCGTCAGGGATTTTAATGATTTTGATACTCAAGGTTGAACTTTACCAAAGGAAGCCCCCTTTCGTTTTTGTGGAAAATCTGAAAATGTTTTTTGGGAAAAAACTCCATTTTTATATGAAAAAGTGCATATTTTGAGAATTAGCTCTATGTCGTACAATAACTCAAGATTGCCTTCAGGGATTTTAATGATTTTGATACTCAAGGTTGAACTAGGGCCCTGCCATGAAATGGCGGCGCCCTATAGTAATCTGTCTGTCCGTCTGTCCGTCCGTCTGTCCGTCAGCGTTTTCTATGTCGTACGATAACTCAAGAATGCCTTTACGGATTTTTATGATTTTTTTACTCAAAGTTGCACTTGACTTAAGGAAGCTCCCTTTCATTTTTTGAAGAAATCTGAAAATGATTTTTGGGAAAAAACTTCATTTTTATATGAAAAAGTGCATATTTTGAGAATTAGCTCTATGTCGTACGATAACTCAAGATTGCCGTCAGGGATTTTAATGATTTTGATACTCAAGGTTGATCTTCACCAAAGGAAGCTCCCTTTCTTTTTTGTGGAAAATCTGAAAATGATTTTTTGGAAAAAACTTCATTTTTATATGAAAAAGTGCATATTTTGAGAATTAGCTCTATAAATAAAAATTCCCATCAGGGATTTATATGATATGCACAAGGTTGGTCCTGATCAAAGGAAGCTCCATTTTGTTTTTGAGAAAATCTTATTTCCATGAAATTCCGCAGTTAGGTTTTGGGGACACACAAGGGGGCGGGGCCCTTTCTGACTTTGTCAGTATTCTTGTTGTTTTACCCTGAATTCTTCTTCTTATTGTTCTAGCCGACTTTTGCAGAGGTTCTTTTTTCTGCTTCATAAATTTAGTTCAGTACTGATGATTGATGAAAGTTAAAAAAAACTTCCTTGGCACCAAAGAAAGACTGGAATTAGTTTCAGGTACTCTGACCTGCCTGTTTTAATAAAATTATGTTTGTGTTTATATGGGTATGGCCCAGAGATTTGAATCTGTGGTCACCCAAACTTTCTGATTCTAGATAAGAATCCTTATGATTTGTTACTATAATATTTTTCCACAGTAAAAGACCATATAATATTACTTGCCACAATAAAAGATCATGTTCAGGTTAGGGTTTAGGTTTTGACAGGAAATATTTTTCTGGAATACTATTTTACAAGAGTTTTTTTTTAATTGAAAAGCATCAAATTGTGTTTTGTCTTTTAAAGATTGTATTCAGACTATAAACTATGGGTTGAATTTGGCTTGGTTCTATTTTGAATTTGTTCCTTAGGAAAATCCCTATCATCAGGATTCATAAGTATTAACTAGTTGTTAAAACAGTAGAAATATTGATATGATATATAGGTCTGAATATGACTAAAATGCCATTTCTAGTAACGAATCTAACGATTCTGGCTAGATTCCATTAGTTATTCTTTATGCTTTTACCAATACTTTATTTTTTTTTTTCAAGGGAAATGAGGCAATTGTTAGAAAAATGTGCAGCAACTTCACTTAGTTCAAAACTAGTAGCTCATCAAAAAGATTTCTTCACAAAAATGGTTGTAGATGCTGTAATGTTGTTAGATGAATTACTTCCCTTGAACATGATCGGTGTGAAGAAAGTAACAGGAGGTGCACTTGAGGTATTCTTATTCTTTTTATAAGGTTAAATATTTCAAGTTTTTAGTAAGCTCAAGATGTAATTTCATTCAGACTTAAATAAAAATTGACCATATAAATCACCCTTAGCTCATTAGTGTTA
>MJUU01069033.1:1362-12859 GCA_002080025.1 Modiolus philippinarum
AGTAATAGAAACTTGTGTATCGGGCTGCATCAGATTTACAGACTGCTTAAGGACCTTGATACGGACCTGTACCTTGTTACAGCCCTATTTGCCTTCGGCTCTGGCTGTAACAAGGTACACCTTAGGCATGTCTGTAAATCCGGATGTAGCCCTCTACACAATTCACTATTACATAAATAAAAACCGGACCGATCAAATCAAATATTTTATTGTCATATAAGTGACAAACTAAAACAAACAAGAAAAAAAAGTTACGATTTCCTTGTCCTCGTTTCTAATGGTAGGATTGCTATTTTAAGAATCTTTGAATTTGAGAAGGGTAACCACGATTTCCAGTGTTGATATTTCCACGTGTTGTTGTTTATCTTAAGTTAAACGGACTTTTATTCATGCTTCTGTTTTTGGTATATTGTTATTCCCTACCGATAAAGATTAAATATAATCTATTTTGGAAACACCTGTGTCTAAAAATAAAACAGGAAATCTGACAAACGCGCAAAGGATTATGGGCTAATTACTTCAACCTTTGAGATTGTCCCCATAATTTATATCGCTGTCGTAGTTGTGTATTGAATTACGTCACAGTATAAGTTGCGCAATCGAATTGAGTATGAGCCACCTTAAAATGGTTAAGCATTGCAGTCTTACATTTCTTTAAAACTAAGAGATTGGTCCAGAAATGCACCAAGATACCTTATACAGTCATTTAATTGAATGACATCATCACATATTGTAATATTTTATGTTTTACATTTTCGAAGTTGTTGACGACTGCCAAAAAGAATTCCACATTCGTGGGCGGGGCATAAAAATTGTATAGAGATTAATGTCAAAATGTCTACAAATATGGTACCTTCAGAAAGCTCTCATCATAAGAAATAAACAATGAAAGGATATGGGGTTCAATACACTGAGACAAATTCCCAACAAATACTAGTACACGGTATCACCAAACAATGTAACAACGCTTTCAATGTTGTTCTTCATCTTGAAATCACCATTAATAGTCCAACAATGAGCTTTGCTCATACCTCAGGTAAGTTCAAGAGGATCCTTAGCACTGGTTTGAGCAGATTATCATTGCTACTTGCCAAACAATGCTACATCCATGAATAAGCCCATGGATGCGGGATTGTCAACAAACATAAAATTAACTGGCAATTAGTGCTCGCACAATCACTGTTATCCGTTACCCGGCACCAGCACTAGTGTTCAAAGCTAGTGAACAATCACAACATACTTGTATAAACAAACACAGGACACTCATCAAGTAGATTGTAAGAAAACTTGGCATAATAAAGTCATGTATCAAATAGGAATGTCATATCACTTCACTGACTAGTTTAGTAATTAAAATAATTCCTTATGGGTAAGGTCAAAATGTCTACATATTTGGTATCCAAGATAGCTTTCATCATAAGAAATTCACGTATCAAATATGAATACTCTAGCATAATCAGCGTTTAAGGGTTTTTTAATTGGACTCATTCATAACTATGAATTGTTATTCAAGAGATACATGTGGTCTTAAACTTTGAACGGATGGACGGACACTAACAGACTAATGGGTCAAAGACTAGATCTCCACAACTTCATTGGGCAAGTGGAAAATCAAACACTGTATAACCGTTTTCAGGAAGCTGTTGCACCCGAAATATGTACAAATTTTGTTTGATGAAACCATTTACTGTGATCTCTTAAAACTAATCATTTGGTAACAGCTCAAGGTCAATCATATATTATTATACAGTAATAAATTTCATTGAAAAACTTCATAATCACAGTGTTTGACTGAAGTAATATTAGTGTTGATCTGTTCTGTTGTTTTATAATGCTTAAAGATAATATTTCTTTTGTTTAATTTATCAACTTTTTGTGTTGTCTCTTTCTGCCGTTCTCATGTTAAGTCTTTGTTTCTTTAGTTTCCCGATCTTGCCAATGTGCTTGGATTATTTGTTTTGGACTGACTTTACTCATAGTTGTATTGCAATTCTCTAAACTAGTTTCCAAATTCAGTAGCTAAATTCATACATACTGAACACATATTAAAAACAGCTCACCATCTCAGATGAAAAAACTACTACAATAAGCCATAGAATTCAATGGTCAATGTTCACTCAATTTGAAGATTTGGATTTTGCAGATGACCTTGAAGAAATTTCAGCCACTAGACAACATTTCCAAGAAAAATCAGACACATAAACTAATTATGCCGAACAGACTGGTCTGAAGATAAATTGATTGATTAAATATTGTTTAAGGTCTACTGAGCATTATTTCAGCTATATTAAGACGAGAACAAGTGGGTATGAAAAGGGTCATGGGACGGGAAATTCTGATTGCCACTGGAAAAGTAGGGTGGAATCAAAAGGGGCGGGGAATTTAGCCTTGTAGCAAATCACCTACGGACCACTCAAAAAGAGCTTGCTACAAGGGCTCTTTTACGTGCAGGAGGCGTGGCATTTCTTCCAACATGTGGACCTGAGTTTACATCAGGTTGTGTATTTCTTCATCCCGCACAACCACGGACATCCAGTTTTGGAGGGGTTGTACCCCACAGCATGAAATACTGGGTCCTATTTTTATATCCCGGGTTCCCTCGGGTTGGTCTGAAGATAAACACGTGATGGCTATTAATACAATAATGACAGACCCCATTACTATAAACAACAGTGAAGTAGAGACAACGTAAGACTTCACCTTTCTAGGAAGTATCATAAGCTCAAATAATAGCACTAAAAAAACATACAAGCAAGACTTGCTGAAGTACATGCTGCATTTGCAAGATTAAGCCAGAGGCTCCCAGGAGCCTGAATCGCTCACCTGGCTTTCAGTTGCCACATTCAAGGTAACATTGTAAGTTATTCAGTTTCTCAAATTTTCGTAGTTCGAACACCACCAATATCTTGAACTGTATTTAAAATCTGATAATGTTTTACTATATTTCTTTGTTGGGCTTATTTGACAAAAAACATTCTTGCTAATGACCAGATTTGAAGTTGAGACGTCATTTTGTAAAATCAACAAATAAATTTCAACATCGGTTTTTGAAGTCGCAACATCAATATCTATTTGGAAACCAAATTTCATTGAAATCCAATAATGTTGAATTTTCCCACCTTTTCTGGTGGCCATTTTGAAAATGGCTGTCGATGAACAATTTTTAACACCAGTTTTGAGGTCGCAACATCAATATCTATTTGGAAACCAAATTTCATTGAAATCAGACAATGTTGAATTTTCCTGCCTTTTTTGGCGGCCATTTTAAAAATGGCGGTCAACGAACAATTTTTAACATCAGTTTTGAATTTGGGACATCAAGACCTATTTGGAAACCAAATGTCATTGAAATCCGACAATGTTGAATTTTCCCACCTTTTCTGGTGGCCATTTTGAAAATGGAGGTCAACGAACAATTTTCAATACCGGTTTTGAAGTCGCAACATCAATATCTATTTGGAAACCAAATTTCATTGAAATCGGACAATGTTGAATTTTCCAGCCTTTTTTGGCGACCATTTTGAAAATGGCAGTCAAGAACAATTTTCAACATCAGTTTTGAAGTCGCCACAGCTTGGCAAACATTTCATCAATTTACACTTAACCTTCATCTTCTATAGTTTTGGAAATAATAGATGAAAAATACAAAAACTTTAAAAATTCGGTGAAAAAGGGCAATAGCTCCTACAAGGGTTTATGGATTTTCTTCAAAATGTCAGGATGGGTAGATCTTGATATGCTGAACATTTTCGCAATTTACACTTGACCTCTATCTGTTACACTTTTTGAAATAAAAAATAAAAAATGCAAAAATTTTGAAAATTTTACAGAAAAAGGGCTATAACTCAGAGATGGGTTTTCAGATTTTCTTCAAATTGCACAGTGGGTAGATATCATCATGCTGATCATTTTAACCCCATCAAATTTTTGATATCTGTAACGGTTGTCGAGTTATTAGCCAAGAACTGCAATTTACCACTATGATCTATTTTTAGTAATGGTGGCCATTTTTTTTAACCTGTGGCCATGAAAATAATGAATTTGAAACTAGATATCCTAGTGATGATTCACTTAAAGTTTGGTTGCATTTGGCCCAGTGGTTTCAGAGGAGAAGATTTTTGAAAGTGAGCTAACGACGGACGGACGGACGACGGATGCAACGTGATAGCAAACGCTCACCCTGGCATAGCCAGGTGAGCTAAAAATGTATTGAGCTCCAAGATCTACAGCAAGAAAACCAAAATATCCATATTTAACAGTAATGTACAACCAGTGCTAATGTATGGGTCAGAGAGCTGGCGTTTCATTCGGAGTGATTAGTAGAAATTAGAAGTATTTCAAATCAAATGCCCGAGAAGGATACAAGGGATTTTTTGGCCACAGAAAATAAAAAAAAGAGGATCTGTTGAAATGGTGTGAATGCCATTCCATGGAAATAGAACTAAACAAGATGTGTTTTGTGAAACACTAATGCCCCCCAGTAAAAGTTAAGAAGAAACATTTAGCACATTGAACAATTATTAATGTGCTTCTGAATTAATTAAAATTAATAAGTAGTATAAATTCTGATATCAAATGAAAAGTTAAATCAAAACAAATGATAATTGTAATTGGATAAAACAAAAAAGTCATCCAAACCACCCCCTCGAATCATTATCCAAACATTAAGAAGAAAACAATTTCAACCCCCCCTTTTTTGGATACATTTATATTTCTGTCTATCAGTGTTATCAGTAATCTGATCATTTGATTGCATCAGGATTATTTTCATATACTGTATCAATACTGGTTCTCCCAAAAATTGGAGAAATATATAGAAGATATGAATTACATCTATTTTTAGTAACATATATAGTATATAGTATATATATTACATGCAATACCTATAAAAAGAAATTGAGATATAATATAAAATAGATAACCTATGTTTGGGCGACTTATTACATACACCTGTGAAATACAGAACAGTCTCTTATTATTCAAAGGATATACAAAATGTTTAAGTTTTAAATGAGGAAAATATGCTGAATATTAATTTAAATATCTTTTTACAATACAAATTCTATTGACATCAAGAAACGTTTTCTCACAAAAGAGTTAAATGTCTCTATAGTCAATATATAAAATAAAAAATGGAAGAATGTGTCCATGGGACACGGATGCTCCCGCCTCCTTGCAATCGAAACCCATAAATTATTAAAGGCATAACTATATACAATATATATTTATCAAATATTATTAGAAAGAATCTTTCTCCTGTGATAAATAGGCACTGGAACTGGTTTGGTTTTGAAATAATGTGTAGTTCCAACAAATAATCTGAGAAACAGTCTTATATGTAATACTAATCTATTTTTAGCAACTGTGACCTTGACCTTGGTGGTATCAACGCTAAAATCTATGGGATTATGTCTATTGTGATAAGTAAGCAAGTGACCAAGTTTGGTTTTGATCAGATGCAGAATACTCAAGTAATCGTTCGGAAACCAAAATTTTATTGATATTTTAGTCTATTTTTAGCAACTGTGACATTGACCTTGGTGCTACCATCCTGGAAATCAATAGGCTTTTGAATTGGGTGATAAGCAAGCACGTGACCAAGTTTGGTTTTGATCCTATGTAGTATACTCAAGTTATCATCCGGAAACCAAAATTTCATTGAAATTTTAGTCTATTTTTAGCAACTGTGACCTTGACCTTGGGGGGAACCAACCTGAAAATCAATAGGGTTCTGTCTTGGGTGATAAGTAAGCATGTGACCAAGTTTGGTTTTGATCCCATGCAGGATACTCAAGTTATCATCCGGAAACCAAAAAGATGGACGTACGGACGGATGTACGGATCAGGGTAAACCTTAATGCCCCCGACCGCCTAGCGGCGGGGGCATAAAAAATATAATTTCATTTTTCTAATGAAATTTTGCCAGATAATTATATGTCAAGGTCAAGGTCACGAGGTCAAATATTCTGGTACCAACTGAAAGGTCTTCCCACATTCATAGTATCACTAAGCTTTCAAAAGATATACTCAATGTAAAAGTTTTTATGCAGTTGCTCACAGGCAAAGGTCAAGGTCACAAGGTCAAATATTCTGGTACCAATTAAAAGGTCTTGCCACAAGGGATGCACATCCAAATTTGAAAGCCATATCACTTACCACTCAAAAGATATACCCAAATGTTAAAGTTTATTATTTTTTTCAAAAAGTCCATCACATACCAAGGTCAAGGTCACGAGGTCCAAAATTTGTCATTTGAAAGGTCTTGCCAATAGGAATATGTATGCAAAATATGACAGCCCTATCACTTACCATTCAAAAGATATACCCAATGTTAAAGTTTTTTGTGGGCAAACAGATAAACCGACCAAAAACTTTATGCCCTCGAATCTTCAATTCATGGGGGCATAAAAAAGACGTTTAAGATGGTTGGGCCATGTGTTAATTGAGAATGCCGAACGAATGCATACCTAAAGTAGCCCTACACTGGACACCACCTGGGAAGAGATACCCTGGCAGACCACAAACCACCTGGAGAAGAACCATTCAAGCAGAACTGCAGGACCAGGGATACAGCTTAGGTCAAGCTCAGCATCTGGAAAAGGACAGAGGAAAGTGGAGACAACCAGTAATGGCTCAAAGGGGATGAAGAGGATAGGTGAGATGAGGTGAGGAGGTGATCTCAGCTGGGGGTAGTATCAAATTTTCCTTGGCTTATTTTCTTATTCTGAAGAGATATATGCTAATAAATAAATAACATTAACTAATAATTGTAAAGTGGTGTTTTGTCATTCTGGCTTTGTTTAAAAAAATGGAAATGTGTTTTTGAATTAAAGCAAATTAGTCTGGTGGGATATTTACTTTTAAGCCTTCACAAAAGTGCTCCCTTAGAATAATCCAATTGATGACCTATTGGTAAAGTCAGAGGTTATCCCCCATAAATTACTCAAACAAGAGAAGTTGCTTGACTTTGCTGAAATATATGTGAAAATTTAGACCAATAGCTATCTATGAAATTGTGCCCAAGGATATAGCAATAAAAAGATCAAAGTTCATGTATTGGTACTAAATATCTAAGTAAATGTAAATTTAATTTTTGCACAAGTTATCCCTTCTTTAAAGTTGTTTCACTTCTGTAATCAGTGATTGTACAATATCATTTCAATATACAAAAATTCTGATTAATCTGTCATAACATTTCTCTGCTATAAACAAGTGCAGACACAGAAATGTCTCGCCTGTATATGCATATCTTTAACAAAATAATTAGTCATGGGTACATGACAGGTGCCTGACTGGCATGTACACAGCTAGATGTAACAATAAACCAAATTATATGACTGTAAATGATCTAGTTAAAGAGAACTAGTCAAAGTCGATCAACCATGAAATTGAGGTCAAGGCTACATGACAGGTGTCAGACTGACATATGCCTATCTAGATGTAGCATTAGACAAAATATGATGCATGTAAGCGTTTTAGTTACAAAGAAATGATCAAAGTCAATCAACCATGAAAGGTAAAGACTACCTGACAGGTGTCAAGACTGGTATGCACCCACCTTGATGTAGCAATAGACCAAATACGATGACTCCAGGTATCATAGCTACAGAGAAATAAGTGTTAAAGTAAAGAAATGTTAAAAGTCAATGAACCATGAAATTGAGGTCAAGGCTACATGACAGATGTCAGACTGGCATGTGCTTTCCTAGATGTAGCAATAGACCAAATGTGATGAATCTAGGTGTACTAGTTACAGAGAAATAAGTATTCAAGTAGAAAAGTGATCAACATCAATGAACCATAAAATAAGTGTTAAAGTAAAGAAATGTTCAAAGTCAATGAACCATAAAATTGAGGTCAAGGCTACATGACAGGTGTCAGACTGGCACACACATGCCTAGATGTAGCAATAGACAAAATATTGTATGTATATACATTAAAGTGCCTCAGAAAATGACTTGAATGTAAAACTATGTCACTAAACAGTGCAAATGTGGTTGAGATCAAATGACAAGTGGCAGACTGGCATGCACCCACTAAGATGCATCAATACACTTAATATAATGAATCTATGTATTACAAATCCAGAGAAATCAACTTGAATGTGAAACTATGTTGCAATTTTTATGAAGTCATTGAACCATGAAGACAAGGTCATCTGAAACACATGATGCTGGAAAGCTTACAACATAAGCTACCTGTGGACAAAAGATGTTGCATATAAGTAATATACTTTAAAAGTTACTAAGGTTTTAAAAAAGTTTACGACACCACCGCGTAATACCTATGTCTCCCTTTCAGCGATTTTCGTCGCAGGCAAGACAAAAATTAACAAACTACTTTTTGTACATATTTATTTTTTTCATGATAACATATACATTTTGACAGTTCAAGAAAAATATACTTCTGGGACATAAAATGCTTTTCAGCACAGTAAAATACTATCATTTATTTAAATCTTCATAAATGCATTCAATGTCATGTAGAATATAGTGCTTTAAGATTAAAAATGTAAAATCTATAAAAACCTGTTGATGTTTATTGATACTAACGGTATACCATATATTGTCATGTATAAACTTAAATACAAAATATCAAATGGTCTGTTCAGTGTTTTTATTTTATACCATACTGTAAATAGCGAAATTTTCTTGGTATTTAGAGCTGAAGAGTGAAAATAAAATTATCATGAATGTTTTGCAGTAATTAGAGGATGTATTAGATCCAGTGACAGTCGTAAATTCAAGACTGTGCCAAATGAGATTTGTTTGAGAATCACGAAAAAAAGACGCCACAGAAATTTCCAAGTTCACAGTACATGTAATGGACACTTACACTATAACTTGGATTTTCTGGTTGGAATAAACTGTAAAAAAAAGCATTTTCACACTAAAATCTCCACATCAACTGATGTTCACAACAATATTATGGCATAAAAATCATGTATCCAATCCGTTCCAACCAAAAAATAACATCCCATAGTTATAAAACAAATACAGTTGAAAAATGTCTTTTTCATTTATTTATATTCATTGTTTTTTTTTCTTCTGTCTTCATAAATTGAATTTCTTTATTAGCCAATAAATGCTGGACATATTCAATTAATGAAATAAAATAGTAAATGCTGTATAGATGATGGATCAGTATGGGGATATACATGTACTTTCATAAAATTCATCTTGAGCCAATTCATCAAAGATCATTAAATTTCATATAAATAATCAAGCTTGATTTCAGACAATTCAAAGTCACCATTTTACAGACTGAAAAGTTAATTACCCAACTGAAGTAAAATGTTATTAATCTGAAAACTAAAAACAGGTCCTTAAATTAACCAGAGAATGTGTCTGTAAGACACGGATGCCCCGCCAAAAAATTAATTGCAAAAGATATCCTTCTAATATAATGTAGGTCAAAGCCACTTAATTGTCATTGATGTGGGCAGTACTTACCAAGGCAATCAATTTGACAAAATATCATAGTCCTATCATGTGTAGTTGTTGAGAAAATTGGATTTAAAGGCAAAACTTAACCAAATTCACCGAAGCGTAAAATGTAGGTCAAAGCCACCTAATTGTCAATGCTTTGGGCAATACTCATCAAGGCAATCAATTTGATGAAATATCATTGTCCTATAATGTGTAGTTGTTGAGAAATGGACTTAAATTCAAAACTTAACCAGAGTCACTGAAGTGTAAAATGTAGGTCAAAGCTACCTAATTGTCAATGATTTGGGAAGTACTCGTCAAGGCAATTAATTTGATGAAATATCATTGTCCTATAATGTGTAGTTGTTGAGAAATGGACTTTAACATAAAACTTAACCAAAGTCACTGAAGTGTAAAATGTAGGTCAAAGCCACCTTAAATTGTCAATGATTTGGGTAGTACCCATCAAGGAAATTAATTTGATGAAAAATCATTGTCCTATAATGTGTAGTTGTTGAGAAATGGACTTTAACGCAAAACTTAACCAAAGTCACTGAAGGGTAAAATGTAGGTCAAAGCTCCCTAATTGTCAATGATTTGGGTAGTACTTGTCAAGGCAATTAATTTGATAAAATATCATTGTCCTATGTGTAGTTGTTGAAAAATGGACTTTAACGCAAAACTTAACCAAAGTCACTGAAGCGTAAAATGTAGGTCAAAGCCACCTTATTGTCAATGATTTGGGTAATACTCATCAAGGCAATCAATTTGATGAAACATCATTGTCCTTTAATGTGTAGTTGTTGAGAAATGGACTTTAACACAAAACTTAACCAGAGTCACTCAAGCATGAAATGTAGGTCACAGAGTCAAACTACCTAGTGAACTCTACAGTACTATCAAATATCTACCTACTGGCCTACTAATATTGTTCTACCTCTTACAGTTTCTGAGAAATGGACTTAAATGCAGAACTTAACCGGACGTACGGACGGACGGAAGGACGGACAAGGGTAACACTATATGCCCCTTCCACATTCGTGGGCGGGGCATAAAAATGACCAGAAAAAACATCTTCTTGTTCATAAAAATAATCATCAACAGTCTCCACATAAACTTTATACAGATGTTGCCAAATTTACAGCTTTACCATTCAAAAGCTAATGTACAGCATATATAGAAAAATGCTTGGATGAATTATAAAATTACTGAAGAAATATATGTACTTACATGTATATAAAATGTATATCATGATTAAATAAAAGTATATTTATGCTCTTAAAAAAGTAATTACCATGAATGATATAACTTTAAAACAAATTCCATTAACTTAACTAGAGGCTCAGACACTGAGCCTGAATCGCTCACCTGACAAAATGCTTATAATTCCAACAGGCAATGAAAGTGATGTTTATCCCATAGGATCCTATGTTAAAATATGTTCTGTGCTGGAGGTCTTGTTTTTTATTAGATCAAAACAAAATAAGCAGATCTTAGTTTGACTGAGTTTGCTTCAATAATTTCAGCGCATGTGATGAAAAAGATGTTTTCATATTGCGGTACCATTTTAGACCAAGTTCCATGCTAAAGCCATTTTTTGTGGGATCCCAACAAAATGAGCAGGACCTTCCATACATCATTTCTGTAAAGTTTGGTTGAATTTGCTTCAATAATTTCATAGCAGATGTTGAAAATGATGTCTTTCCCATAGGGTCCAATGTCAAAACTAAGCTCAGCACTGGCGGTCATGTTTTTTATCATATCAGAACAAAATGAACAATCTTTGTGAAGGACCTTCCATACATCATTCCTGTAAAGTTTGAATTTGCTTCAGTGGTTTCAGAGGAGAAGATGAAAATGTGAATTTCCTATAGGGCCATTGTTAAACATGTTCCCTGCTGGAGGGCCATTTTTTTTTTTTCGAATCACAATAAAATCAGCAATCCTTGCAAAGGACCTTTAGTAAATCATTCATGTAAAGTTTGGTTGAATTTGCTTCAGCAGTTTCAGAGGAGTTAATGAAAATGTGATTTTTCCCATAGGGTCCTATGTTAAACCTAAGTTACGCG